>JAMPIV010009865.1:0-229947 GCA_024509875.1 Oreohelix idahoensis
TACTAGCTCCAGAGTATGGTTGTTAAGTGAATTGACTTTGTAGATCCTTCGTGAGGGACTAGACCTACAAAACTTCTTTGTGTGGTTGGTGCTAAACGTTGAGTGACTCCCTATATTGCGTGAGTGGGGGCTTGGAATCTGTCCATAGATGCCTTCTCATACGTGCGTGGTTTTAAGTATCCAGGATATCACACCAAGAAAGAAGTCACTGAGGACAAAGAGAACCCAGGCGCGGCTTTATCCCGCGCAAGGCTCCGCATGGCTGTAAATCAGGCTTTAATGCCTTCTGGCTTGTGCCTATGCTGAGTGCATGTATTAGGCACTCAAAAAAAAGGCGGGTGTTATTTTAATACTGGCGAGTTGGGCCTGTGTGCGGGTTTGGTATCCTTGGAATGGCCGCAAATGCTCTGGCTGGTAATCCAATAGGCGAGTAGAAGAATACTACTGCGTTTGGCGATTCCAGATTTAGCGGGGGCTCCGTTGCACTGCGTTGAGCTAAACTTTGGCGTTGACTAAAGGGGTTTTAATCAGGAACAGTAGGGGTGTGACGATTTCGTTGACCGCTTGCGTATTTCAGAAACCCTCTAGATGAAGAGATGTATTTCGTTATTCGCCTGAGCTGGGATTCTGCCTCTCGCCGAGGTCCGGTCCCTGTAAACTGAGACCCAAAAAGAGGACCACTTTTACATTCATAGCTCCATGATTAATTCACACTAACTTTATACTGAATAGTTTCGATCCCCTTAATATTGGGATTTATACTAATTGTATAGTTATTGGTCTATTGGGTAGTTTAGGGCTTGTTTTTTAACCATGTCTCCTGTTCCATTAGTGTATTTCAAGTTATCAACACGCTGCCAGCTTACGGATGTAAGGTTATCTTTGGCACCCCCGTTGTAATTATCAGTTAAATGTTCTGACATCAAAAATCTATAATCTCTTTCTCACCAATTCAAAATACAGGTTAAACCTAACCTGTAGTTACAGTTTAAATGAATTTGCTTATTCATATACAACATTAATGAATTTACATATAACAACAGATTTCCAGCATTTGAAGTTACACACAATAAAGCCTGTATTGTCTCCCTATTGGAAAAAGTATATATAGCATTAGTCACACAAAATGAGTAACATAAAAAGAAAATGCAATCACTCTTGCTAGGGAATAATGACAGTTGTGGCTAGATCATAAGATATAATTATTTATCTATGCGCCGGTGACTGCTTTCAAGTGAAAGTTATAGGACTAGTGCCTAGCCACACAAGTAAGCCATAAAATATGATCCTCCCTTGACCACTTTATGGAAATAGTCTGTATCATGTGGTGGAAATAATTGACTATCTCTATAATTCCAGAGTTATTACCTGCATCTCCACTATTAGTATTTAAAGTGACGAACAATAGCCACAACCTGAACGGTCATTATCACGTACAGAAATGACAGTTTAATTTTGCTGACTCCTTACCCAATGGTAAGCATTCGTGGACTGCATTCTACGCCTAATATCTGTTCCATTGTATAGTTTAACATTTTAAAACCCATGATAGTTCTTCGTATTAACAGTTTATAAAACCTACTTAATAGGCCGTAACAGCAGCTACCTTATCTACTGAGAACTTAAATTACTAGAGAGAAGTTTCAGAAATAAATTCACTTCCCTAACAGTGATATATAAAAAACTAACATGATTATAATAATAATAATTATATGAGATATTATCAAATCACCCCGAAAATCATGCACAAAGACAATTAGGCGAAAATCACATTTAGTTGGAGTGTGTTAATGGGTTTGCCATTATTTCCCTAGAATGGATTCTATCTCGGGCCTTGAAATGTGTTCACGAATGTCATTTGTCTATTAAAACAGTCCCTACTCTTATAGATCACAAGGGACGCCCCCCCCGGACACCTGGCGTGCGTATTTCTACAGAAGTTCGGCGAAAGACGTAATCTAGAGTAAGACAAAAGTAAAATCGTGCGAAAGTTTCTACCCCAGGTAGAGAAATGCATAACATTGGGGTAAATTATTCTCTATCTTGTCCTAAGGGGCGAAAACCCAAAGATGACCGCGGGTTGTTATCTTCCCCTGAAACAGATCACACTCGTTACCCAGGCCTCAAAATGGGTACAGCCGCTTATTCTGTGTCATCAAACGTTTTAAAGCGACCAGAGAAATTACCCTGTTGGGACCACAGCGGGTACCCGCCGCTAACCGAACCGTTTCTTTCACAGAAAACCGTCTTGCTCGTTTCTAACTTAAAGCGGACCCGAGAAATGTTTCTCTGGTCGAACAGGTGCGTTTAGATAACATTACGTCTAGCGTTAGCTGACCGCAGCTGGCCAGCGTAAACACCTCGGGTGAGGGTTGAGAAGGTGGAAAAATGTAGACTTCATAAGGTAGATAAAGGATAAGAAACGAAATACAAAATGTCTCGGAAAACAGAAATTTAAAGAGTAATAAACATTATGGACAAGATAGTATATTGATTGGTAAAATAAATTATCTTTCACGTGACAAGTGCCCCCCCCCCCCCTTTAAAGTTCGAGGCAATACGGGGACAAAAATGACAGTAATTTACTCTTTTCCATCGTCTTTAGTTACCTGTCATTGGAGCATCTTATACCCATAAAACCAAATGGTACGTTTCCAATTTCTGTCTGTCGGTACCATGAGTAGCTCCGAGTTCATTTCTTTTCTTCCCTCTGTCTAATAGACGTTCAGCGAATGGGATTTTGCGAGGCCAGTCGGCACTGACGCCTTCCGTTTCCGTGTGAACCTGACCTTGCTTCCGCAATTCGCTGTGCCTGTTTATGGTCCGCGGAAAATTATCCCACCTGTTGTGAGTTTTCGGCCCCGCCTGAACTCACTGGCCACTGCGTAGATTAATCCGCCTGTTACATTGCAGTGTAATCGTTGCTGGACTCGGGCTGTTTAATTTCCGTTATGGGTTTACTTGTCGCGGACTTGAATAACCCTGTATAGCTGCAGTCAATAGGGACTTTTCGCGCGCGTGTAACCCTAGTTGGTAAATAAAGCCGTTCGTTGGCCGAAGAAATGCTAGCATTTTTCTTCTGCCTCTCCACACCTACTCCGCTGTTTCGGCGGGAGCATTGATCAATCTTCAGACCTGTGCCGTCTAAAGGCGGGTCTGGAGCTTTCCTTGCCTTGCCAGTCACAACTCTGGCTTGGTCAACGGAAATGATCAAGTTGTTCTGTAATGGCCTGGCGGAGGCGACTACTTTGCTGTCCATCAGTGGGGTTGAGACCACTGGAATAATGCGATTTGAATGAGAAAACTCTGCTGCCTGAAGCAAAGAGTAATCGATCGCATTATGGGGTTCTACTAAATCATAACAGATCTCCGTAGCTTCTATCCGTGAAGACAGATAGGTAATATCTGCTAGTTGCAGAGTTTGTTGAGTCGCTTTCCATTACTAGCATGACGTGAGCCAAGGCTCTCAACAATGGCTCCTTGTACAGTAGTAAGGCAGCTTTTCTCACTGTCTTCTGCCCTGAGAAGTGTGAGAGACTCAAATGGAATACCAGGGATCCCTTCGCCTGGAACCCTGCTGTCCATCATAAACGTCAACTTTGCCCTCCCCTGAGGAAGTTACTGGTCAGTTGAACTTTGTCCTGCAATGCGAGATCCACTTCCTGGTTGACAGGCCCCGCAGACTGCATGCAAAGGACTGGACGGTTTGAGATCCCGTTAGATCGCGAAGTGCCCGAGAAAAAACCTCTCGTGTATGTTTTTCCAAAGTTCCTTGGAACGGTTTTGGAAAGTTTAACCCTTTTAGCAGGCGACTTATTCTTGCACCTTTTAAGCTCAGTGTGTGGATAAGAGGAGCGGCGCCCTCCATTCTACGATCGTTGAGTTGGAGGGATACGCCTACTGCATATGGTTTTTCGCTGTCCGGCCGGGAATCTAGCGAAATATAACGTTGATAGGGGTGTGGCTATCCCTTTTCTCGACGTCACGTGTCGGTTAGGTGCTGCTCGGTCTGGAGCGTGAGAGGCTCGGGGGTTCGCCGCTTGCCAGACGGGAACAATCCGTATTACAATGCTTTGTTAGCACCTCTCTCACCTTTGAGCATTTTCCATGCTGGGGAACGTTGCGTAATTTTCCCCGTGGCCTTAGGTCTGCTATCCCGACGTAAATTCTTTCTTGTTTGGGCTTCGGATCCAAGTCAAAGGAAAGTCAATTTTCTGGAGTTGGGGTTCGGTTTTAGCAGGCAAGTTTTCTTTCATGGGCGCAAGGTTTGCAGTGGGCGTTGACCGTTAAGGGCACAGTAGAAGGGGAAGTAGAGTGACTACATTTTGTATCTGTTTTCCACCCTTCCGAATTTGGCTATTTCCAGTTCATTCATTCTGATTTGGTGTAGCCTGCTCCTTTCTTGGCTTTCTCTGTCCCTTTCTTGGCGCTCTATTTCCCATTGCTTGTCCCGTTCTTCTTGCTCCATTTCCAATTTCTAGTCCCGTTCTTGTCGTTGCTCTTCCCTTTGCTTCTTCATCTTCTATCACTTCTTCTACATACTGTCGGGTGAATGCTTCACTCTCCCCAGTTTGTTTACAGTACTGACCATGCCAAGATTAAACGGCTGTCAAAACCATTGTCTACCTCGTATTGATCCTGCAGGCTTACTGCAAATTACTAGAAAGGCTGGATTTTCGCTATCCTTGTACTCCATGTACTTAGCTACCTCGAGGGCAATCCTATGCACTTTATCTAGATCGGCCATTATATCAGGGTGAGCAAACACTATAGAAGAATAGAACCTAGAGATCTTAGTTAACTAGTCCACTAGGTGCTGATTAACTTAATAATCAATAAAATCTAGGCTAGCCTGGGAACTTTCAAAAAAAACAAGAAAATTTGTAGCTACTCTGATTGCGACAAGCAAACCCCCCAAAAAACTCCAAAAAATGTAAGTGATGTAACGTAAAAACGTATTACTATCTACTTCACCCCAGTTTCTGTCTAGTACTAAGCTATTTGAGAGGATTGGTTTACTATCGTCCGAATGAACACCCTCCCTTGGTACAAATGCAAGCTAGTAACTGACTATTGTAGCTTCTTATTCTCAGATTAAGAAATAGGAGGGGGGGGGCTACTCCTGAAAAAAAATTAACCCTTAAAAAAAATTATTTTTTTGACTTTTACAACAATAGTCGTCAGATTTGTCAACCAAAAAAACTCAGCAGTGATTACCATCAACCTTTTACCAGCTGTCTCATGTGTAGCATGAGAAACAATAAATGTAACTAAATATTTATGATTGCTGTGGAGAAAAAACGCTGTTCCCGCCTTCCTCCAAAAAGAAATAGTTCGATATGTCTAGGGAAAAGAAATTCCTATAATCTGCCGAACACTAAACTCTAAGAATCAGAATAGAATCTTGTGAGAGATTCATCCTCGGATCGAGCTTTCATTTATTAAATGTCGTACTAGATTGATGGGTTCTAGAATCCCGGACGAGCCCCCATTTGTCGTGGTTGAGTTAAAGTGGTAGAGTATTTGTCGAGTTGGACAACAGTAGTGAAATCGACAAGGGATAGTGGACTGACAGAGTTATAGATTACACACACAGAAAGGTGTAAATAGGAGATGGACTTGAGACAACCTGGAAGAAGATTTACCAAATGATCTCTCTCTCCAAGCCTCAACTCACTTATGTCTGTCTAAGCACCTCCTGCTCTCTCTCTTTTCTCTTATCATACATAGAGATTATAGTAAAGAGCTAAAAATACAAATATGGATGGAAAGGTCGTGAACAGCGCATTAATAAATGTGTAAAATTTATTAAAGAAGAAAAGCATGAAAATAATGCATATCATCACAACAACATAAAATTACCTCAATAATCAAATATTCATCAAATAATCATATACACCAACAACCACACACACAGATCACCATTCATAAAACCTGTAGAACACAAAGAGATAAATAATCGAGTGACAGTCCTTCGGTTTTCGGGGACCAGCTGAAGTAACTCCAGTAAGTGGTGTTTTCGTATATATCCTCCATCGGTGATGGAATTAACCTGAATAACATCCCTGTATAGGCGCTATCGTTGGTGACCCCCCCCCCCCCCTACTGGCGCGAGTTGGGCTGGGGAACGCTGTTTATCTCCTGCTGACCAACTGATTGAACTGGGCGACAGCCTGTCTGCTTTTCGGGGACCAAATGTACTAGCTCCAGGAAGTGAATTACTTGTAGATCCTTCGTGAGGGACTAGCCTACAAAACTTTCTTTGTTGGTGCTAAACGTTGGTGACTCCCCTTATAGCGTGAGTGGGGGCTGGAACTCTGTCCATAGATGGCTGCTCATACGTGCGAGGTTTTAAGTATCCAGGAAATACACCAGAAGAAGTCACTTGAGGACACAAGAGACCCAGGCGCGCTTATCCGGCGCAAGGCTCCGCTTGGCTGTAAATCCTGTTTAAACTGGTTTGGCTGTGGTTTGCTGAGTGCCCCGTTTAGGCACAAAAAAGGCGGGTGATATGGAATTCTGCTATAGGCATGCTGAGCGGGTTTGATATTCTGGAAGCCGCAATGCTCTGGCTGGTAATCCAATAGGCGAGTAGAGAACTACTACTGCGTTTGGCGATTCCAGATTTAGCGTTGGCTCCGTTGCACTGCGTGAGCTTAACTTGGCGTTGACAAAAGGGGTTTTGATTCAGGAACGGGGGGGTGTGACGATTCGTGACGCTAGCGGTATTCAGAACCCTCTAGATCGAAGAGAATATTTCGTTCTTCGCCTGACTGGAATCTGCTCTCGCGAGTCGGTCCCCTTAAACTGAGACCCAAAAAGAGACACCCTTTTACTTCAAGCAAATAATAAATCACACTAACTTTATACAGAAAGTTTCGCTCCACTATGGGATTAAATTTATTGTAGTTATTGCTATGATAGTTTAGGGCTGTCTTTAACCATGTCTCCTGTTCCTTAAAAATATCAATTATCAACACGCGCCCGCATAGGCTTAATATCTTTTGCACCCCCAGGTAACTGTCAGTAAATGATCTGACAGCAAAAATCTACTCCTCTTCTCCCAATCTCAACATACAGGAAACCTAACCTGTAGTTACAGTTAAATGAATATGCTTATTCATCTTACAACATTAAATGAATTTACATAAACAGATTACAGCATTTGACATTACACAAATAAATCGTATGTCCCCTTTGGAAAATATATTAGCATTTCCACAAAATGAGTACAAAGAAAATGCAATGTTCTTGCTATAATAATACAGTTGTGGCTAGATCATACGATATAATTATATCTATGCCTGGTGACTGCTTTCAGTGAAAGTTATAGACTAGTGCCTAGCCACACAAGTAAGCATAAAATGATCCTCCCTTGCCACTAGAAATATCTATCAAAAAGGAATAAGTGACTATCTCCTATAATCCAGAGTTATTACCTGCATCTCACTATTCAGTTTTAAAGTGAACAATCCGCACCTGACATTATCTTACAGAAATGACAGTTAATTTTGCTGACTCTTAACCCAATGGTAAGCATTCGTGGACTGATTCTACGCCTAATATCTGTTATTGTAAGTTTAACATTTAACCCATGATAAACCGTAACAGTGTAAGCACCACTTAATAGGCCGTAGACAGCGCTACCTTATCACTGAATAAATTACTAGGAGAAGTCCTCAGAAATAAATTCACTTCCCTAACAGATATATATAAAAGCTAACATGAATATAATATAATAATTATAAGATATGTCAACTCACCCCGACAAATGCCAAGAAATAGGCGAAAAACATTTAGTTCTGTGTTAATGTTTGCCTTATTTCCCTAATGGTCTATCTCGGGCCAGGAAATTCACGAATGTCTTTGTCTATTAAAACCAGTCTACTCTTATAGATCACAAGGGACGCTCCCCCCGAACACCTGGCGTGCGTATTTCTACAGAAGTTCGGCGAAAGACGTAATCTAGAGTAAGACAAAAGAAATCGTGCGAAAGTTCCCCAGGTAGAGAAATGCATAACATTATGCTCTATCTTGTCTAAGGGGCGAAAACCCAAAGACTGACCGCGGGTTGTTATCTTCCCCTGAAACAGATCACACTCGTTACCCAGGCCTCAAAGGGTACCAGCCGCTCGTCATCAAACGTTTTAAAGCGACCAGAGAAATTCCCCTGTTGGGACCACAGAGGGTACCCGCCGCTAACGAACCGTTTCTTTCACAGAAACCGTCTTGGCTCGTTCTAACACTTAAAGCGGACCCGAGAAATGTTTCTCTGGTCGAACAGGTGCGTTTAGATAACATTACGTCTAGCGTTAGCTGACCGCAGCTGGCCAGCGTAAACAACCTCGGGTGGGGTTGAGAAGGTGAAAAAATGTAGGTCACAAAGGTAGAAAAGGAAAGAAACGAAAATACAAAATGTCTCGGAAAACAGAACATTAAAAGAGTAATAACATTATGGACAAGATGGTAAAATAAATTATCTTTCACGTGACAACATCTCCAGTTCCACTAGCACAGCGACGTACACGACAACTAATATAAGGTCCTACACATCTCCTGTTCCACTAGCACTGTGACGTACACGACAACTAATATAAGGCCCTACACATCTCCTGTTCCACTAGCACAGTGTCGTACACGACAACTAATATAAGGTCCTACACATCTCCTGTTCCACTAGCACAGTGACGTACACGACTTACTACTTACTTAGTCGTTCCCCTTCTACCGTGAGGTGTAGAGGTTTGGAAGAGAGAGCGCCAGACCATTCTATTAGCTGTCTTCTTCCTGGCCTGGTTCCATTCTAGTCCTCGGTCCTTCAAAGATTGTCTAATGTTGTCCTCCCAGCGGACTCTGGGTCGTCCTGGAGGTCTGGATCCCTGGCTCTTTGTTTCCCATGCTTGTCGTGGTAGCCGATCTTCTCCCATTCTGCAGACATGGCCAAACCATCTTAGTTGGGACTGTTCTATTGGGTCTGCAGCGGATGGGATTTTAGGCCTTGACGGATCGTCTGGTTGCGGACCATGTCTCTTCTTGTTACTTCAACCACTTTCCTCAGATACCTCATTTCTGAGGTTTGGATCTGGCTTTTGTGGGTTGTAGTCATTGCCCACGACTCGCATCCATATGTCAAGACTGGGACATAGGTGGAGCGGTGTACAGCCATCTTCGTTTTCTTACCAACCTCTTTCTTGCTGAGGAATCCACGATTTATGGCCTGAAAAAGTCTCCCAGCCGCTGCTTTTCGAGTGGCCAACTCTTCTTTGATGCCCCCCTTTCGGTCTATAATAGCTCCGAGATATTTAAAGTGGTCGACCTGCTCCAGGACCTATTCTCCCAACTTAATCTGATGTTTTCTTTCTTCTCGTGATATCACCATGGATTTGTTTTAGAGCTGCTTATGACCATCCCTCTCTTCTCCAGCTCTTCCTTCCAGACTTGCAGGTTGGATTGGAGATGTGCCTCTGATTTAGCAATCAGGGCAACATCATCAGCAAATGCCAGCTCCGAAATATAGACCTGTCTCATCTTCCAGTACCCCACTGAATACTTTCTTTTTCTCTCCTTACATGCCTTGATGACATCGTCCATAAGGAGTATGAAGAGGTAAGGTGATAGGATATCACCTTGTCTTACACCAGTGGTGGTCCTGAACTCTTCTGACTTATGGTTTGCTGTCCTCACATAATTTCTGCAAGACTTGTAAAAGCTCTGTATAGCATGAATCAGAGGTGCTGGAATATTCTTCCTTGCCAAACAGTCCTAAAGTTTGCTCCAGGGGACCCTGTCAAACGCCTTTTCCAGATCTATGAAACAAAGATGGATCTCACTCTTATACTCAAGGGCCTTTTCACTCAGCTGTCTGAGTGTGAAGATTAGGTCTTGAGTACTTCGGTTGCTCGGAATCCGCACTGGACCTCATCCAATTGTGGCTCAGCTAGGCGTCGGAGTCTCTGCTCTAGGATTCTAGAGTAGATTTTACCAGGGACACTGAGAAGGGATATGCCTCTATGGTTTCCACATTGTCGATTGTCACCCTTTTTGAAAATTGGTGTTATGATGGCAATCTCCCAATCCTTTGGTATGGTCTTGTTGCACCATGCTGGCTGTAGGACCTTTAAGAGTAATAGGTCGCCTGATGCTCCCATGTACTTAACCATTTCTGGTGTTATACCATCATGCCCTGCTGCTTTGCCCATCTTGATTTTCTCTAGTGCTGCCCTCAGTTCTTCCATCTTTATGTCATCTTCACCATCATTGGTTTTCTCTTCTGTGCTAGTGGTTATCATTTCTGATGCTTCACCATGCTCACCATCCAGGAGTTCTGAGAAATATTCTTTCCATCTTTCCATTACTTCCTTCGGGGCAGTAAGCAATTTGCCTTGCTTGTCCTTTATAAATTTGAGAGGGCATTGTTTTTCTTTCCTCATGTTCTTTAGGGTCTTATAGAACAATTTCTGGTTTTCTTGTGCATCTTTTTCTAGCTTTTCTCCAAATTCTTCCCAGGACTTCTGTTTTGCTGCTAGCACTTTGTTCTTTGCTTCTGTTCTGAGTGTCACATATTCTCTATATTTTTCCATTTGTCCTGTTGTGTTTTTAGCTCCTAAGTATTGTTTCCATGCCATTTTCTTCTCTCTTATTTTCTCTTTGACTTCCTCTGTCCACCAAGGTGTCCTCTTTCTCTGGTTCCCATGTCGGACTTCACCGCATGCTTCTGCAGCAGCTGTCTTTATGATATCCTTGAATTTATTCCAGAGGGTTTCCAAGTCATCAGGTCGTTCTTCTGTGTTGCTCACTGCTGTAGCAATAAGCCCCTGATATCTGGTCTTAAATTTCTGGCTCTCTCAGCTTGTAGGTCCTAATGCTCATTTCTCCTGCTCGTTTACTTGGTTTCTTGCGTGATGTTGAGCAGTTCCTAGGCTGAGCAACTCTTTCAGTTGTTCGTTTGATTGTTAGCAGGTAGTGATCACTTCCAATCTCTGGCCCCCTCCAGACTCTTGCATCTCGGACATATCTGAATGAGCTTCTCCGAACAATGACATAGTCGACCACTGACTTCTCATTCTTGGTTGGTTCACATCTAGTGTATGCATGTATGCGCTTATGGGGGAACTTTGTGTTTGTAATGATCAGATTCTGCTCACTGCAGAATCTAAGGAGTCGCTTTCCATTGTCATTGAGAGTATCTTCTCCATATCTTCCGATAACTCCACCCCATCTAGCATGGTCATTTCCAACTCTGGCATTAAAATCTCCGAGCATAATAACTTCATCTAGGCAGTCATCCACTGTCCTTTGAAGCAGCTCGAAGAATTCCTCCTTGACCTCTGCTCTCTCATCCTCATTTGGCCCATACACTATGACCAGGTTGACTATGGTTTCTCCTTCTTTTAGTTTAACAACCATAATGCGCTCCGAGACAAAGTTCCATCCCTTGATACTATCTTTTTGATTTTGGGCCACAATGCAACCCACGCCCCCTTTAGCTCTTTCAGATATGGGTACACCACTGTAGAGCAACGTGTTGCCATCGAGATCCATGACTCCTTGTCCTTTTTTCTTCGTTTCCGTTATAGCCAGGATTTCTAGTTTTGCTTTCCTCATCTCTTCCACCAGCTCCTCTTCCTTCCCATTTATACTTCTTGTGTTCCAAGTTCCATAAGTCGTAGTCCGTAGTCCGTTCCAGTTCGTCGCCTTTAGAATCAGTCCGGTTTTCTCTCTTGTAGTTCGCGTAATCATGATTTAAAGCAAACAGGTGATTGGCCTGTTGTGCCTTTGCATGGTGGAGGGGCTGCCTCCTTACGGCCTCCATGCAGGCCGCCCTCCTCCTTTTTCATCCGGGCTTGGGACCGGCATAGGTGGAGTTGACGTACACGACAACTAATATAAGGTCCTACACATCTCCTGTTCCACTAGCACCGTGACGTACACGACAACTAATATAAGGTCCTACACATCTCCTGTTCCACTAGCACCGTGACGTACACGACAACTAATATAAGGCCCTACACATCTCCAGTTCCACTAGCACAGTGACGTACACGACAACTAATATAAGGTCCTACACATCTCCAGTTCCACTAGCAAAGCGACGTACACGACAACTAATATAAGGTCCTACACATCTCCAGTTCCACTAGCACAGCGACGTACACGACAACTAATATAAGGTCCTACACATCTCCTGTTCCACTAGCACAGTGACGTACACGACAACTAATATAAGGTCCTACACATCTCCAGTTCCACTAGCACAGTGTCGTACACGACAACTAATATAAGGTCCTACACATCTCCTGTTCCACTAGCACAGCGACGTACACGACAACTAATATAAGGTCCTACACATCTCCAGTTCCACTAGCACAGTTGTAGTGAAATTGACAGAGATACAACGGTAAAATACCTCCAAAGATAACATGTAAGGATAAAAACATAATGCGTAGGCTGCTGATAGTACATGATCGCCCAGACCGCGGGTCATCACCCTCCATAAAAATTGACTTGCTAGACAGGAGGGGAACGGCGGATAAAAAGGAAAAAATATGACTGGAAAGATTGCGTGAGACTAGAAAGGCTAAGGAGACGCAATTGGGGGGGAAACGGAGAAAAGTCACGTTTCCCAAGTTGACATAAAGTAAGGAACTCGACAGAAGGGACCTTGGATATGTTACGCCACAGTCATTTATTGGTCGCTTTTGCGATACCAAGCCTTTGATTTGAATTCAGCGGCAGAACGCAGATGTTTGGAATATTACAAAAAATTAAAAAGTAACTTTTTCGTAATATTAATGTTAGGAATATAAAAATTAGCTGGCCGGATGGCCCATTCTGAGCAGTGAACTAATATGTTCTTAATTTTACAGACGGATAGATAATATTGAAGATAATGACAAAAGACAGTGTTGTTCACATCAGCGACAGACTGTATGGAATAAAAAGTGTCGCTATTTGCACAAAAAAAACACGACCATGAGACGCAGGTGTTCAAATCTACTTAGTAGGGAAGCGAAGGGACATTGGTGGGAGCTGTGTCTAAATATAACTTTTAACGACAAAATTTTGGAGGGGAGAGAAAGGTTGGTTCAAAAATCAAGTACGTTTTTGAAAAAAAACAAGTAGAGACGGACAGACTAACAGATAAACATCCATACTTGACTGAAGCATGACTGAAATGACTTTAGGGTAGGAAATTTGAATTTGAAATAAACCTAGGCAGTGATTGGCCACAGACAATCATTTTATCGGCGCTCAGACGCGCAAGTGGGGCCATTCCTCAATAGTTGTTCGATGATAGACACAGTATTTTAAAGTGTGGTGATTTCCAAAATGAAAGAAAGTGAAATAAGTTCAGGGACGCCATACTATAGCCAGCAGCTCAGCTGAGTTTTGCTAGCATTTCTGTGTTCTTTATTCATAATCTGAGCTGTGAGTTTCAGTTGTCAACAAGGCGGTGTCCATTCAGTTGGTGATTTTACTCGAGTGTATCTGTGCAGTACGTTGTGACAGAGACCACTATTATTGCCCGCCAGCACGGAGAGGTGGGACCACCAGATTTCAGCACCAGAGCTACATATGCAAGTTGAGTGAGCCTCTGGTCTGCTGGAAGTTCACCAACGCCTTTTAGTTACTAATACCCCATAAAATTCCTGTAATTTACTGGACACTGTGTAGTCAATATAGACAGGTGTGATGAGGCCACCCCAACAGCACAAACATTAACTATCCTCCCAAGTAGATGACTACTAGAACATTTTAATAAAACTAACTAGTCTAGTACTTATATATGTACACTCTTGCATTTATTATGTAACATTCCATGCATTTCTTTCATAAATTTTAAATCCTTTTTTTTTAAAAAAAAGTTCTGGTCAACATAAAACTTGATCCAGAACAAATAAATGTAATATAATTCTATCAAAAATTTTACACTCTTGAGTTAGTTCAGTGTATTATAATATTTGTTAAATATTATTAGTCTGCTTAAATATCTGTGGGTGTATCTATAACTATCACACCACATTACATATCATTACCTTAGACATTTTACATAGCTACATTCATTAGGAAAAAAAATTGAGTGTGAGGTCGTAGTGGTAGCAAGAAAGGCCTTCTGACAATTCACAACTACATTTTATCTCAGGAGCCTTCACAGCTGGCCTCATACATTACATTTAGTAATATCACCATCATACAATACCATCAAACCCACTACAACAGTGTCGTACACGACAACTAATATAAGGTCCTACACATCTCCTGTTCCACTAGCACAGCGACGTACACGACAACTAATATAAGGTCCTACACATCTCCTGTTCCACTAGCACAGTGTCGTACACGACAACTAATATAAGGTCCTACACATCTCCAGTTCCACTAGCACAGTGTCGTACAAGACAACTAATATAAGGTCCTACACATCTCCTGTTCCACTAGCACAGTGACGTACACGACAACTAATATAAGGTCCTACACATCTCCTGTTCCACTAGCACAGTGTCGTACACGACAACTAATATAAGGTCCTACACATCTCCAGTTCCACTAGCACAGTGTCGTACAAGACAACTAATATAAGGTCCTACACATCTCCTGTTCCACTAGCACAGTGACGTACACGACAACTAATATAAGGTCCTACACATCTCCAGTTCCACTAGCACAGTGACGTACACGACAACTAATATAAGGTCCTACACATCTCCAGTTCCACCAGCACAGTGTCGTACATGACAACTAATATAAGGTCCTACACATCTCCAGTTCCACTAGCACAGTGACGTACACGACAACTAATATAAGGTCCTATACATCTCCTGTTCCACTAGCACAGTGACGTACACAACAACTAATATAAGGTCCTATACATCTCCAGTTCCACTAGCACAGTGACGTACACGACAACTAATATAAGGTCCTACACATCTCCTGTTCCACTAGCACTGTGACGTACACGACAACTAATATAAGGTCCTACACATCTCCTGTTCCACTAGCACAGCGACGTACACGACAACTAATATAAGGTCCTACACATCTCCTGTTCCACTAGCACAGTGTCGTACACGACAACTAATATAAGGTCCTACACATCTCCAGTTCCACTAGCACAGTGACGTACACGACAAATAATATAAGGTCCTACACATCTCCAGTTCCACTAGCACCGTGACGTACACGACAACTAATATAAGGTCCTACACATCTCCAGTTCCACTAGCACAGTGTCGTACACGACAACTAATATAAGGTCCTACACATCTCCTGTTCCACTAGCACAGCGACGTACACGACAACTAATATAAGGTCCTACACATCTCCTGTTCCACTAGCACAGTGTCGTACACGACAACTAATATAAGGTCCTACACATCTCCAGTTCCACTAGCACAGTGTCGTACATGACATCTAATATAAGGTCCTACACATCTCCTGTTCCACTAGCACAGTGACGTACACGACAACTAATATAAGGTCCTACGCATCTCCAGTTCCACTAGCACAGTGACGTACACGACAACTAATATAAGGTCCTACACATCAATAGTTCCCCTAGCACAGTGTCGTACATGACAACTAATATAAGGTCCTACACATCTCCAGTTCCACTAGCACCGTGACGTACACGACAACTAATATAAGGTCCTACACATCTCCAGTTCCACTAGCACAGTGACGTACACGACAATTAATATAAGGTCCTACACATCTCCAGTTCCACTAGCACAGTGACGTACACGACAACTAATATAAGGTCCTACACATCTCCAGTTCCACTAGCACTGTGACGTACACGACAACTAATATAAGGTCCTACACATCTCCAGTTCCACTAGCACAGTGACGTACACGACAACTAATATAAGGTCCTACACATCTCCAGTTCCACTAGCACAGTGACGTACACGACAACTAATATAAGGTCCTACACATCTCCAGTTCCACTAGCACAGTGTCGTACATGACAACTAATATAAGGTCCTACACATCTCCAGTTCCACTAGCACAGTGTCGTACATGACAACTAATTTAAGGTCCTACACATCTCCAGTTCCACTAGCACAGTGTCGTAGACGACAACTAATATAAGGTCCTACACATCTCCAGTTCCACTAGCACAGTGACGTACACGACAACTAATATAAGGCCCTACACATCTCCAGTTCCACTAGCACAGTGTCGTACATGACAACTAATATAAGGTCCTACACATCTCAAGTTCCACTAGCACAGTGACGTACACGACAACTAATATAAGGTCCTACACATCTCCTGTTCCACTAGCACCGTGACGTACACGACAACTAATATAAGGCCCTACACATCTCCAGTTCCACTAGCACAGTGACGTACACGACAACTAATATAAGGTCCTACACATCTCCAGTTCCACTAGCAAAGCGACGTACACGACAACTAATATAAGGTCCTACACATCTCCAGTTCCACTAGCACAGCGACGTACACGACAACTAATATAAGGTCCTACACATCTCCTGTTCCACTAGCACAGTGACGTACACGACAACTAATATAAGGTCCTACACATCTCCAGTTCCACTAGCACAGTGTCGTACACGACAACTAATATAAGGTCCTACACATCTCCTGTTCCACTAGCACAGCGACGTACACGACAACTAATATAAGGTCCTACACATCTCCAGTTCCACTAGCACAGTGTCGTACACGACAACTAATATAAGGTCCTACACATCTCCTGTTCCACTAGCACAGCGACGTACACGACAACTAATATAAGGTCCTACACATCTCCTGTTCCACTAGCACAGTGTCGTACACGACAACTAATATAAGGTCCTACACATCTCCAGTTCCACTAACACAGTGTCGTACAAGACAACTAATATATGGTCCTACACATCTCCTGTTCCACTAGCACAGTGACGTACACGACAACTAATATAAGGTCCTACACATCTCCAGTTCCACTAGCACAGTGACGTACACGACAACTAATATAAGGTTGGCAACCTCATCGTGTAAAACACATTGGTACAGAATCCACCACAACAAGAGCTTATTGCAGGCTTCCTGCACGGGGGACAGTTACAACGGTTACTCCATGCTTCATACGGCGCGCTAATGACAATGAATGATTGAATGATGATGAATGATTGAATGAATATACTAAAAACGATAGATAAAAGCAGCTAGATGTAGTAGAGAGAGGGGTTCTCTTGTTTGTGAAATCGAAGTTGTCAACTCCGGACCAAACAGGACACGAGAATCACGAGATACGGCTTTAACACCTAATTTTATTAAACAGCCGAGTGTTACCTGCCGTTAGTATTACTAAGCACGTATTGTCGTTTAGTTAGCCAATCGTTACCATGGGGGGAAAATGTGCTATTTAAGGGGTATAGACCGTACAGTGACTTCATTTCCCGTTCAGCTGTCTCCAGTTCTTACCAACGACAGTTTGTCTGTGCATCCACCTGACGCCTGTTTTTACCAACGACTGTGTTTAGTGCACACTCCTGGCTGTTGTTACTACCAACCACAATGAATGCCTTTCTGTTTATATTTATGAACCTGACGGCTGGGTGTTTGTGCCTGTGTGCTCACTTACCAGGTAAGCGTTATGTTATTGTAGTTTACGTTTCATTGTGGCGATAAGCAGTTGTCTACTCGAGTCAATCGACTCAGCCTCGAGTAGGACAGAAGTCACCACTATGACTCGATTCGAGACGTTTTGCGATTTAGACATTAGCGACTCCACTCGAGAATTGCCAATTTTGATGAGCAGACTCTCCGTCCTCTTTCATAATACACTCTTTATTAAGGAGAAACAAAAAATGCTCTTGGGTTAATCGATATCACCCAAACATTACAAGAATTACATTGCACAAACCCAATTTACGTCAGATTACACTGACAAACAACATTTTTCTTTCTTATATAAGAATAAGTGTTCTTAGGTCAGTTTCTTGCGCTGATTTCAAATTTGAAATCCGTTTATCTCTATCACGTCGGGTTCTTAAGATATTTGTGAATAAATATATTTTTTTGGGAAACCGTTACTTGCTCTGTTTCATTTTTACTATATAACTTTTTAAAAATTAATAAAATGCAAAATAATTCTACTTTTTATACTGCTAAAAGATGCATGACATATGTTACGTTATATTTCAAATAGTTACTGTATTTTGAAATAATTCCGAGTGAAATATGGCTTCTAGAAGTTGTAGAAATTCGGCTGATCTGTTCTGTTACGTGTGCGGATATTTTACCGATCGTGTTAACCAGAAAAACTTTACACCATTGCTAAAGAAAGCATATGAACTTTATTTCGATTCGAAAGTTGATGATGCAAATAAATCTTGGAAGCCAAATGCAGTTTGTTCGACTTGTGCAAATACATTGGCAGGTTGGTTACGAAAATCGCCGAAGCATAATGTTGCGTGATAAATTCTCGCAACATCGTTTTATTTCAATATCTGTTTTATAACGCAAGGGCAACAACTGCTTGAAATCTATAGTCACTTTTCTCGGTAAGCATTTGTCTTCTCGCGTTAGTATCGAATGCAGTTAACTTTTGAGCTGTGGTCATTTTTGCGCTGGACTGCGCATGACTTGTCTTGTTGTTTGGTCGATCGGTTTCCGCCCACCACTAGTGGGAGTGAGCGATTTGGAATGGCGAAAGAGATGCCTCGTTGAAGAGGGGATCTCCGCTTTTTTTTGTTCTGTCAGGGATGTGTAGTCCTCTTATGGATATTTCGTTTAGTCGAGATAATACCTCTAGTGTTTTCCCACATGTCGGGAGGCGTGATATTTCTGTGTATTTCATGAAAGCAAGGTAAATTGACTTTTTCATTAACTCTATCGATTTTGGGTCGTGAGCGATTTCGATTCATAGCCTGTCTCCGAAAGTCGTCGTCACGAGATGTTCTTTCCCAGCTCACATGTCGCTGCATTGTACTGCATCGGTTGATGCAGGTTCCAAGGACCATTACTTGCTACTTTGTTAAATGAACTAGGTTTAGAAAACCTTTATTATCTAGAGGATATTCTTGAGGACATTATTTATACTTCGGCAGACGTGTCTGTCTTGCTGAAGTCAAACTAAGGAGAGTGAACTGATCTCATACATCTGGTTATCTCCTGGCTGTTATAGAAAGGATGGAGTTGTTCATCTGACTACATTTACAGCACTTTGAAATATAACATGCATCTGACTCATCATTGTAATGCTGTCTACCGTTTATTGCTGTATTGAATGTTGCTGTGATAATGACTGTTTGATGTGCCTACACATTTGCGTAACCATTTTGTCACTGTGGCGTCCACAATAAATAATGAAGAAAAACGTCAACGGCTGTTTCAAGACTCATTGACTTTATACGTCGTGAGTTTACTGACGTCCTATGTGGATTGCCCTGTTATTGTTGCATGAACATTGTTTTGACTGAACACATCTACACACTACACAAAACCAGACATGCGGATGCCATCCATCATCATATGGCATCACGCATCATTTGGTGGCCATAAGCTGGTTTGATTCTGGTACTAGCAAACACGGGGTCCCTTACCCACTTCATTTTCAACAAGAATTCATCAGCATCCTTCAAGAAATTAACATTCTTCAATACAGTCAACATCTTCAAAATTTTCAAAGTACTCGGCGTTGCCCGGTAAAAGTCAAAATTTCAACTTTTTGACGGAAACAAGAATTTGACAGTACCCGGCGTTGTTACATGTTGCCGGATAACTCGGACTGCTGTTATCTTTTACGCAAGTCAAGCAAGTTGCTGCTGTCAAGGTTCCAGTGCTGTCGTTTTTTGAGAAGGTCAAGTGCCGGTTGAAACGGGTTGTTTTCTGAAGAAGGCCAAGTACCGATTTCCAGCAACTTACTTTTGGATTAGAAGGTCAAGTGCCGAAACAACTCAACACACAGTATTTCAGAAGCTCTTGTACCATCGTGTTAGCAGTGGAAGCAGTTCAGATGTGCCATCATCGTTGGAGCTTCGCTCTTTAGGACGTTGATTGACATCCGTTTTTCTGCTGTTCTACGATTGGAAGCCTTTAAGTTAAGTGGCCTGTTTGTATGTAAACTGTGCCCTTATACTTCTGCTGAGTCTTCTGTGTATCATCTCATTCTATATATTATATGTCTATATGTTATTTGTATATTTATATGTTTATATTTCAGCGGGTTCTCGGTTGGGTGGTGTCTCCGTTAGATTATGCCACGTCATAGAGGTCGTCTATTGTGAGCGTTTTCTGTAGGGTTTGCAAATTTCCGATACTGGAATTTGCTAAGCGACTTCTGTTGCTATTTATGTTAGCTGTGATGACATGTTTTAATATTGTTTTCGTTATTATTTCACATTCTTTAGTTTTGTTGTGATTTGTTTGTATTTGTTAGCCTACTCTTGTCTATAATTTAGTTTCATACAACATTTTTGTTTATACACTGTGGTGTCATGTATTTTGTTTAATTCTATCGCAGATATCGTCACATTTTTTGTGATATTTCATTAATTTCTGCTTTATTTTTAGTTGATTTCTGCGAAAGTTTTTGTATTGTTGCTGATCTTTGTTATTGTTTACATTGTTATTGTTTACATTGTTTGTATTGTTTACATTTTCAATGTTTACATTCTGCATGTGTTTACATAGTCATTGTTTACAGTTATAGTAATTAGTTAATGGGCTATGCTAATGCACTGTTACTACTATACTGATGATAAATGAATGATGAATAGTGTCGTGCACTATTGAATGAGAAGTGCACTTATGATCAAGATTTGAGTGCTGATATTTCATATACAAGTTCTTTGATTGGAGACTTGTTTCCCACAGAGACTGGGATAATATAATGTGATGTGAATATACAAGTGCTTAATTAAGACTTGTTACACTTAGGTTTGAAATAAATTAGTTAATTATTTCAGGTTTTGGACTCATATGTTAGACAACATGTCTACATTTGAGCACTTTATTGAGCAGGGTAAATTGCTTGGGAAGACTGGTGATAAGTTAGAAGAATTTGCAACTGCTCGATATGATAAAGCAATGGAAACTGAACAAAAGAAACTGCATATGGAAGCTGAACAAAAGAAACTGCAGATGCAGGTGGATGAAAAGAGATTCCAAATGGAAATGGAAAAACAAAAAAGGGAATCAGAAGCTGAGGAAAGAAAGCTACAGCTAGAGGCTGAGAATAAAAGACTTGAAAAAGAAGCTGAGAATAAAAGACTTGAAAAAGAAGCTGAAAATAAAAGACTTGAAAAAGAAGCTGAAAATAAAAGACTTGAAAAAGAAGCTGAAAATGAAAGACTTCAAATGCAGGCTCAAGCTGAAGAAAGGAAGTTACAAAGAGAGTCTGATGAGAGGAAAGCAAAAATGGAACATGAAGAAAAACTCTTAGCTTTAGAGTTGGAGAAATTGAAATTGACGAGCATGAGTAATGGTAATGATTCAAACAAGGGTTCATCTTCTGGGAAGGCTAATAATGATACTTTTAAGATTAAGTTACCAACATTTAGTCCTTCCAGTGATGACATAATGTTCTATCTGGACAGATTTGAACAAGCATGTACAGCTCATAACATAGACAAAGCAAAATATGTTTATCAGTTATCAGGGATACTGACAGGTAAAGCTCTAAGTATATTAAATATGGTGGATGAACCTGACAAGAGCAATTATGAGGTTGTCAGGGCCGCTTTGTTAAAGAAATATCAGCTTAACGAAGACGGCTATCGTCTACAATTTAAAAACATGTTACCTGAAAATGGAGTTGAATTCTCCGAGTTTATTGCAAGAATACGCATTACTTTCTCACGATGGGTTGAACTATCTAAGACGGAAAAAACTTATGAAGGACTTATGGACTTAATACTTAGAGACAAAGTCATGTCGTCTGTCAATGAGTCTTTCCTTGCTTTCCTTCATGAACGTAAACCTAAAACAATAAAAGAAATGGAAGATTTCTGTTGCCAATACGTAACTGCGCACCCACACATAACCATGGGTAACTCTAAGGTGAAAGAAGGTTTACCAGTTGCTTCGGCAGCTCCGTATGGTCAAAACTTTGCTCGTAGATCCCAACAAAATTTTGATAGAAAGGGCAGCGGTAATTTCTGTCAAAATCATGGAAACCAATTTCATGGTGATTCTTCTTCGAAGAATTGGAGACAACCTGATAGTGGTCGTTACTATCACCCTAATAATTATAAGCATTTCAAAAGAGGATATGGTAATAGAGGTTATTCCTGCCGAAGACCTCAGAACCAAACAAATAGATGTTCGCATCAATGTGAACATGATAGTAATCGTGGAAACTGGAATTCGAACCAGTATAACAATTACAATAGAGACAATAATAACTGCAGAGATAATAATAACTCTGATAACTTCAGAGGTAATAATAGTCGGGGTAGATCTCAACACAAAAAAAAGAGATATCAGCAGGCTAATGCTGTACAACAGGAAACTGAGGGAGCCTGTAATCATGTTGTTGATAGTAAAAACTTTGACGCTGTCACTAGTTCTGCTTTTGACTTTGAGAGAGCAAACAAATGCCCCCAATGTAGTACTTTATTCGAACCGGGTACCATAACTACTTTGAGTTGTGGTCACCCACTTCCCGCTCTTCCTGCTGCTGTTGCGCATGACGGGAGGGGTTCTTTAATTCTACATAAGGGTCTTGTTAATGATACTCCGGTCTCACTACTTTTCGATTCCGGATGCACCACTATTGGTGTTAGACAATCGCTTGTAGATCCATCTTGTGCTACAGGAAGGGTTATTAAATGTGTCACATTTGGCGGCACTCTAGAAAAATATCCTACTGCTGTAATTCGCATTGCCACTCCTTTCTTTACTGGAGATGTGCATGCTTGTCTCTTACCTAATCCTATTGCGGACCTTATTATTGGTCGTATTCACGGAGTTAGGGAGTGTACCCCACAGCAGATTGCTGCTTGGGAAGATAATAACATGCAAGCTACAAATGCAGTAGTTACAAGAGCACAAGCTCTACAAACACCCGAAACTTCACTGAATAGTGATAATGAAGTTGATAGCCAAGATAGTCACTTAGTAATTACTCGTGACTCTTTCATAAAATTGCAAGAAGAAGATCCTTCTTTAAAAAAATTCTTCGTTCTTGCGAAGAAAGGTGATCCGAATCAGGATACAAATAGAAAATCTTGGATTGCAATGAGAAACGGCGTACTTGTACGTATGGTACAAGATTCGACTACGTCGGCACATTCGCAAATTCTTGTTCCCAAGAGCATGAGAGTCCAAATATTACAACATGCTCATGACTCGCAATGTGCTGGACATATGGGTTTTGCCCGTACGAAGTCGAGAGTCCTTGCGGCTTTCTTTTGGCCTTTTGTCAATAAGGACATTCGTATTTACTGCCGATCATGCAAGGTATGTCAGGAGGTCAAATCTAGAGGACCACGACATGCTGCGCCTATCCAGGCTGCTGACATTCCTATTCGGCCGTTTCAGAAAATGGCCATAGATATTATTGGCCCTTTTAAGGTCAAGTCGGCCAGAGGACATCAGTTTATCCTTACATGTGTCGATATGTGCACACGTTGGCCAGAGGCTATTCCTCTTAAGAGCATATCTACTACAGATATCGCAGATGCTCTTTGGTTGATATTTTCTCGCTTGGGGTTCCCCAGAGAAATATTGTCAGACCATGGCACTCAACTCATATCTGACACTATGTCACAGGTAATGTCTACCTTACATATTGAACGATCTCTCAGTAGTATCTACCATCCTATGTCTAATGGGTTAGTTGAGCGTCTGAATAGAACGCTCAAGACTTTGCTTGGTAAGATAACTGAAGATCATCCTCAAGATTGGGACAGGGTTTTACCCGCGGCTCTCTTTGCCTATAGAGAAGTCCCTAATGAACACACAGGATTTTCTCCCTTCGAACTTGTCTTTGGCGCGCGTCCACGCGGCCCTATGTCTTTATTACACGATCTCATCACTGCCGATGATATTAGCGATGAAACTCAATCCTCATACGAGTATGTCATTGCTCTTAGACAAAAGATCATTGAGGCATGTAAGCTAGCAACTGCTTCATCAGAAATTGCTAAAGAGAAGGCAAGGCAGTTTGCTAACAAGAATAGATGTCTACGACAACTTTGTCCAGGTGACAAAGCATTCGTCCTACTCCCCAGTAGGGAAAATAGACTGCTTATTGCATGGAAAGGTCCGTATGCAATAGTCTCTCGGATTTCCGATGTTGACTATGTGGTCGATATTGATGGAAAGCATAAAACTTTCCACATAAACATGCTTTCGGAATTTCACGAACGTCCGGACTATTTGCTGCCTATTTTCCAGGCAACGGATGATGCTCCTGCACCTCACGGTCATTATTCATCCCTGTCTGTCATTCAGGATGAGGAAGCTACCTTCTCTGATGTCAACCTTCCCCTTCCAGTGGTTCCATTACATTCCACGGAATCTTGGAAAAAACGTTTCTGTTTCTCCTAATCTTTCTGGTGACGAACATCGACAAGTCTCGTCGATGTTACAAACATTTCAGGATGTTCTCACTGACATTCCTGGACACACAGATGTCATAGAACATGACATAATTCTTACCGACAATAATCCAATTAGGGTTAGGCCGTATCCTATTCCTATACACTTTCAGTCGCAAGTGGAAAAGGAATTGGATGAAATGATTCAATTAAATATAATTGAACCATCGACTTCACCATATTCTTCTTCCATGGTTATTGTCCGGAAGAAGGATAAAAACATACGAATTTGCGTTGATTATCGCAAATTGAATCAGGTCACAAAGTTCGACGCTGAACCGATGCCTTTGTTAGAAGATCTACTGATTAGACTTTCTAATTCTAGATTCTTCACTAAACTTGACTTGTCTAAAGGTTATTGGCAAGTGCCTTTAGCAGAGCATGCCAAACCTCTTACTGCTTTTTCTACACCTAGGGGTCTATTTCAATGGAATGTTATGCCTTTTGGTCTCATGAACGCCCCTGCCACTTTCGTTCGCATGATGCGTCGAATTCTGTCACATCGTTCGGATGTCATCGCATACTTAGATGACATCTGTCTCTTCAGTGATACCTGGGAAGATCACTATTTAGGGTTATATGACTTACTGTCCACTCTACGTGAGAATAATTTGACAGCAAAACCTTCTAAAGCTTTTGTTGGTTTTTGGTGAAATCTCTTTCCTGGGTCATCGTGTTGGTCATGGTCTCTTGAAGACAGAAGACCACAATACTTCCAAAATACTGAACATCTCTGTTCCTAAAACGAAGAAACAAGTTAGGAGTCTCTTAGGTTTAATTCAATTTTATGGGAGATTTATTCCAAATTTATCTTCGATCATGGCACCTCTCTCAACATTGTTGAAGAAAGGTTCGCCTAATCTGGTCCGTTGGTCTGAAGAATGCCAATCTTCACTAGACAAAATCAAGAATATATTTTCTTCTCCTCCCATCTTAAGATTACCTACTCTTGATAGGACTTTTGTTCTTCGGAGTGATGCTTCATCCACTGGGATTGGAGCAGCACTGATGCAAGAATATGCAAATACTCTGCATCCTGTTATGTACATTTCTAGAAAACTAAATGCGGCAGAGAGGAACTACTCGGTTTTAGACCGTGAGTTGTTAGCGATGGTTTGGTCAATTCTAAAGCTACAAAGATTCCTCCTGGGCGCACATTTCATTCTAGAGACTGATCAGAAAGCTCTTACAGCTATTCAGACTAAGAATTTGAAGAGTTCGAGATCCACTCGATATGCTATAGCTCTTCAACCTTTTCACTTCACGGTACGAGCTATCCGTGGTGCGGATAATGTGATGGCTGACATTTTGTCTAGATGCCCACATGACTCCAACTAATACTTCTGTCCTATATTTCTATATATTACAGAGTCATAACACACCTATATTTCTACAATAGATTAGCACATCTGTACTTACTTTATATGTACACACTATCGTGCTTTGTTGTCATCTTCTTCTGTTCGTTTTTTAAAATGATAGAGGAGGACTGAGTAGTTAATATAAGGGCCGTTAGTTTACTAAACAGCCACAATTATTAATAATGTATTGTACCTTATGAAGCATATTAGTTATTAATTAGCATTATATTGCTTGTACTTTCTCAGAATGTCATTGTTGAGCTGAGGACTTACCTTACGAGTTCTAGATTGTGTACTTACCCTCGGAATACCAGAGCATATGTCCTGGATCGTCATGTAGTTTAACTTTACTATGTACTTATGTCATTACATGTCAAAGAATGTACTATTTAAATTTTCCTATCAGATTTGTACATCCATTTTTAAAGACAATATTAGAGTATGCTGTTTAATGATGATTATAGTAACTTGCATACGTATATTGTGTTTACATGCTAACGTGATGTGTGTTGGTGACACCTCCCCGATGTGAATATTTTTTGAGACATATTTATTTTTCTGTTGAGGTATATCCTCACCAGACACTCTATAATTAGCCTATTGTTTGGCAATTTAATTAATTATCAGCGCATAATTCGTGCGTTTTGAGCCGCTTATCGCTTGCTCTTTGATATTGAAAAAAAATATGTTCCACATTTTTTTTTTATCGGGAGGAGGTGGTGATATGTTGCGTGATAAATTCTCGCAACATCGTTTTATTTCAATATCTGTTTTATAACGCAAGGGCAACAACTGCTTGAAATCTATAGTCACTTTTCTCGGTAAGCATTTGTCTTCTCGCGTTAGTATCGAATGCAGTTAACTTTTGAGCTGTGGTCATTTTTGCGCTGGACTGCGCATGACTTGTCTTGTTGTTTGGTCGATCGGTTTCCGCCCACCACTAGTGGGAGTGAGCGATTTAGAATGGCGAAAGAGATGCCTCGTTGAAGAGGGGATCTCCGCTTTTTTTTGTTCTGTCAGGGATGTGTAGTCCTCTTATGGATATTTCGTTTAGTCGAGATAATACCTCTAGTGTTTTCCCACATGTCGGGAGGCGTGATATTTCTGTGTATTTCATGAAAGCAAGGTAAATTGACTTTTTCATTAACTCTATCGATTTTGGGTCGTGAGCGATTTCGATTCATAGCCTGTCTCCGAAAGTCGTCGTCACGAGATGTTCTTTCCCAGCTCACATGTCGCTGCATTGTACTGCATCGGTTGATGCAGGTTCCAAGGACCATTACTTGCTACTTTGTTAAATGAACTAGGTTTAGAAAACCTTTATTATCTAGAGGATATTCTTGAGGACATTATTTATACTTCGGCAGACGTGTCTGTCTTGCTGAAGTCAAACTAAGGAGAGTGAACTGATCTCATACATCTGGTTATCTCCTGGCTGTTATAGAAAGGATGGAGTTGTTCATCTGACTACATTTACAGCACTTTGAAATATAACATGCATCTGACTCATCATTGTAATGCTGTCTACCGTTTATTGCTGTATTGAATGTTGCTGTGATAATGACTGTTTGATGTGCCTACACATTTGCGTAACCATTTTGTCACTGTGGCGTCCACAATAAATAATGAAGAAAAAACGTCAACGGCTGTTTCAAGACTCATTGACTTTATACGTCGTGAGTTTACTGACGTCCTATGTGGATTGCCCTGTTATTGTTGCATGAACATTGTTTTGACTGAACACATCTACACACTACACAAAACCAGACATGCGGATGCCATCCATCATCATATGGCATCACGCATCACATAAGTTGATGCCTTTTGGAGTGCCAGTAATATGGCGTGAACCGACAAATCACACTACTGATTGTTACTTCTGCTTGACAAATATCTATGGTTTCACTTTTAAAACTAGAAAGTCTGTGGTTTATCCAAATATTGAATCGGTTTCGAAACCAGTGCCTCGTGATCCAATCATGTGTCCGATCCCAGTTCCACCAGAACAATATCCGTTGGACGTGAATGAACCATCAGAAAGTGATAGTTTACCTGCTTTAGAAACTAATTCTGACTCGGATTATATACCGGTGAATGATGGTGTTCACTTAATTAACCATTCAGAACTTTCAGATCTAATACGTGATCTCGCTCTCACCAAAGGACAAGCGGAATTACTCGGTTCGCGACTCAAAGAATGGAATCTTTTAGCGCCCAATACTCCGATATCTAAATTTCGTCATAGACACAGAGAACTTGTTCAATACTTTGAGATGGATGATGACATTTGCTATTGCAAAGATGTAAAAGGTCTAATGGTGCACCTCGGTCATGAGCACATAGTCAACGAATGGCGACTTTTCATCGACTCTTCCAAGACTAGTCTAAAAGCCGTGTTATTGCATAATGGAAATTTATTTTCATCAATTCCAGTCGCCTACTCTGTTCATATGAAAGAAACTTATGACAATATGGCTATACGTTTGGCAAAAATAAAGTACAATGACTACCAATGGCGGATTTGTGGAGACCTAAAGGTCATTGCAATTCTCACGGGCATGCAGACTGGGTATACTAAATTTTGTTGCTTCCTATGTGAATGGGACAGCCGCAACAGACAGGAACATTATGCAAGAAAGGTGTGGCCTATCAGGGATCGTATGCAGCTCGGGCATAAAAATGTAATACACGAGCCATTAGTTAACAAAGACAGCATCATTTTACCACCGTTACATATAAAGTTGGGGCTCATGAAGAATTTCGTAAAAGCGTTAGATAAAACGAGCAAAGCTTTCACTTATCTTCGAGAAAAGTTTCCGCAAATTAGCAATGCAAAGATAAAGGAAGGTATCTTTGTAGGACCTCAGATTAGGAAAGTTATTGCAGACAAACAATTCGAGAACTTGTTACATGGTAGTGAACTTCGCACATGGATGGCATTCAAATCGATCGTCGATAACTTTCTGGGAAATCACAAATCTGTCGACTCTGTGCATATTGTTAAGCAGTGCATAGATGCATACAGAATTATGGGCTGTAACATGTCCCTCAAAATCCATTTGCTCAATTCGCATCTTGACTTTTTCCCTGACAACCTTGGCGAAGTCAGCGATGAACATGGAGAACGATTCCATCAAGATATCGCCGTAATGGAGTCACGTTATCAAGGACGGTGGAGTGTGACCATGCTTGCCGATTATTGTTGGATGCTTCATCGCGATGTAACACATGCCATTCACCGACGAAAGTCGACTGCAAAGAAATTCAAGCCTACATAACTGTTATACTTCTTGTACAAATGATGTTGTAATACTGTATGCGTTGTTAAAAAACTTCAATTGCGTATTTCTAGAGATCCCGACCTGATAGAGAAAAACGGTTTGCAGATTTAAAAACAGCGCATTAAAATTGACCAGAAAAACATAGAAATGTTAGAGAAAGAAAAAAAAAGTTTTTTTTTGTTAGTCAGTGTTATCAGCATGACTGGACACTATTGCAAGACAAACATATCAAGTCACAGCGAAACTCTTGACCGGATTGGAAGGAAAGTCCACAGGCTCCCCAGCCTCGCAATGACATGTCATTGGGCCGAAGGGCTGAAAGCCCAAGTGCCGCTGGTAAAAAAAAAAAAAAAAAAAAATTTATATATATAATTTGTCATTATTATTTGTAGTAATCTATGCAATTGTTGGATAAGTTCAATTGTGGCGATAAACAGTGTTTGACCGAAAATGAGACTAGACTCGGTACTGGACTTGATGCTCGGCTTGAGACTGGTGTTAGGGACTTGAGACATGTACAAAAGACTTGAGACTCGACTTGAGACTCGTTAGGACAGACTTGACGACAACTGTGGCTATAGGTATTCAGAAAAAAAGGGTTGAATCAAAGAATACGGGACATAGGCCGGATTTAGCCCAAATAGCTATCGATACATAAATCTCTCGTAAAGAAAACAACCATCAAAAGTCCGATCTACGCATCTTATGTTCTTTTGTTTGTAATTCGCGTGAGTATGAATAAAGAATGGAATTTCGTTACATTTGCAGTAACTTGGCTGTGATTTAATACCTTCAATAATGATTCGGAGGCGGATAAATAGAAAGATTATTTTGAAATTTTAATTTTGTTGTTTTTGTTCATACTTGCCAGAGCAAGACTATTAAAGATATCCGTACATTTTAAAAAACATGTGGTGATAAAAGAAGTGTTAATTAATTAGTCAAACTTCAATCCATTTATTTTTTTTCAATTCTCACATTGCCATTTTTGAGGCGTTGCTCCGTTGTTTTATAATCAAAACATCCAGATAAATGTCCACAGGAGGATTAGTGCGTCATGAGCACATGTAGCAGACACAGGACAACGTGATTATGTCCCGCCATGTTTTGACGGGTGACTTATTCGCATTATATAACCAGGTACAGAGAGTCGTTATGATACGGAATGTTATATAGACAAGCACAGAAATGTGATTAATTACCTTATAATTTCTAATAAAATAGCCCCCATTCAGTCATAACTGACTACAGGAATACGCCCCTGAAGTGAAAGCCCTCATCTGTTTATTAGCCTGGTTCTCCTTTCAACATCTTCTTTTCTCTTCTACTTGTAGTGACAGCTTCTTTTCGCTCAATCTGAGGTGGTGTCGTAGGGTGCATCGTCACTTGGTGTGATCGGCAGCTTCATCTTCCCAGTTTGCTGGATTTATGTCCAGTGTCCTCATGTCTCTCTCTCTCTCTCTCTCTCTCTCTCTCTCTCTCTCTCTCTCTCTCTCTCTCTCTCTCTCTCTTACACACATCTTTGAACATCAGCTGTGGTCGCCCAACTGTTGTTTTGCCATCTGCTAGTTGTCCGTAGAAGATATCTTTCGAGATGCGACCATCTTCCATGAGGTAGACATGGTCAAGCCAGCGTAGTCTGAGCTGTGTAAGCAGTGTATACATGCTTTGGAGGCCAGCACGTGACAACACCTCGACATTTGTCACTTTGACCTTCCACGAAATACCAACTATTGTTTGATAAATGTAAGTATAATATTTCATTAATTACCTTGTTTTGGAGATAGATACATATAAATACTGAATTAAATTATATTGTTATATAGACAGGTACAGAAAGGCTCTCAGTTGCTCGTTATATGATATGCACTGTTAGTGGAAAATCACTTATTTGCTTTTATGAGGCATTACATGTATGGAAAAACATGTGCCTTGTCACATGACACGTAAAAACCAATAGTTTTACTTTGTTGTTTATTCTTCATTCTTCCTTTCCCCTGCCAGAAAAGTTGTCTTATTATGTCTCTTGACATTAAGTTCACAAAAGCGATGTTAAAAAAAAAAATTTATAAATTAGCTTCAACTGTCGTAGCATATTTGCCCTTAAAGCAGCAATATATGGAATATGCCAGTTAACTATGGCTCTGAAAGTCAAAGAACTGTACATCGCAGACGACCAAAGCTTTCGTAAATGGCCGACAGAAGAACATTAAAATAATTTAAAACAACAGCTGTGGTAGATATTAGTGCAAACATAAATAGAATGGTAACATACGCAACTTACTTACTTACTTAGTCGTTCCCCTTCTACCGTGAGGTGTAGAGGTTTGGAAGAGAGAGCGCCAGGCTATCCTATCCGCTGTCTTCCTCCTGGCCTGGTTCCATTCTAGTCTTCGGTCCTTCAGAGATTGTCTAATGTTGTCCTCCCAGCGGACTCTGGGTCGTCCTGGGGTCTGGATCCTTGGCTCTTTGTTTCCCATGCTTGTCGTGGTAGCCGATCTTCTCCCATTCTGCAGACATGGCCAAACCATCTTAATTGGGACTGTTCTACTTGCGTCTGCAGGGGGTAGGATTTAAGGCCTTGACGTATCGTCTGGTTGCGTACCATGTCTCTTCTTGTTACTTCAACAACTTTCCTCAGATACTTCATTTCTGAGGTTTGGATCTGGCTTTTGTGGGTTGTAGTCATTGCCCATGACTCGCATCCATATGTCAAGACTGGGACATAGGTGGAGCGGTATACAGCCATCTTCGTTTTCTTACCAACCCCTCTCTTGCTGAGGAATCCTGTAATACTGTAAACATACACAACGATCATTTAAATAAACAGTATAAAGATACGTACACACATTTAAAAAATTAAACATTTGAACAAATTCTTGAATTTCCCTTTGAAGTCGGATATTTGCGTAAAACGACAGAATTGTCAGAGCATTAGAGTCATGCGTTGATATTAACATTTAACACAGTTGGTAAACTTTTCTGATGTTTTTAAAGCAACTGGTTGTCCCATTAAATTTTAAAGCAACTGGCTGTCACAAGATGTTTTAAAGCAACTGGTTGTCCCATTATATTTTAAAACAACAGGTTGTCCCATGATGTTTTAAAACAACTGGTTGTCCCATTACATTTTAAAGAAACTGGCTGTCCCACGATATTTTAAACAAACTGGTTGCCTCATATTTTAAACCAATTAGTTGTCCCCAATAGTATTTTAAAGCAACTGGTATCCCATGCTATTTTAAGGCAACTAATTGTCCCATATGATATTTTAAAGCATCTGTGACGAAATAACTTAATTCATTTCATTTTCCTGCGCCATCATGAAATTAATTCTGTGCTCTGCACTTTCTTTTTTCACAGCTCTGACAGTAGTTGTGAAATTCGATTCATTGTTTATACTTTCTTCCTTCAATTCTTGTCATGATGTCCTCTTACGTGTTCAAATTCGTTAAAAGCTGACATATGGAAATTAAAGTTTTTGATATTTTCGTAGAAACACATAATGAGACAAAGGATCGCACGTTCCTTTTGATCTTTAATCCTAACAGGGGTTTCTGATAGTGAACGCACACTCGAAATTCTTGATGGGTCAGGGGTCCATGTTTCCTGCTAAATGTGTGTCCCAAATCATGTACAATTTTTACAGTACTAACGCAACAATTCAAATTGGAGGCTGTAAATTTGCCTCCTAATCGAATCAAGGTGAACCGTTCAGGACCTCATATGTGTTCCACTCAAGGATACCTTTTAATTCTTTACACCCTTAAGTGGGGAATTATTCATCATGGTACATAGCATTCTTATATATCTTGATCATGTACTTGATCGACATTCTAGATAACGGCCGACCTCTCAAGGACGGCGATGAACGTTATGGCAAATAGTTCTATCATGGTTTTTTCGTTATGGAGCTTGTCTACAACGACGGGTCTATTTTTATTGAGTGACCCCTTTAAATATATTGCAGAATAATTCCGATAATCCTCGGTAAGACTCTGGATCCCACTAGCAATACGTCATGGAATATGCGTATTGAAGTTCAGCCAGATCATTGGCAAATGACAAAAAATATCATAATAATTAACATACCAACGAGCCTTGTATAGGCTAACGTGAATACTCCTTACCAGGAGTCTTATCATAACTTCATGACTGCTTCCCATAATTTGGGTAAGGCGTACAATCAATTTCATCCACAGACGACCGTCTCAGATCATTTCGCCATTAGGCATCATCCCCTAACGTAATTGTTCTTTGGCAACAACAACCAGCGCACCCGTTGCGCTTTTGTGTTCAACATAGTGTATGATAGCGCGTAAATAATTAATCATATGATATTTTCTTAGATGTGCTCAACATTTAAATTTACACGCGCAAAAAGGACATAAACACCAGACAGTGAATGGAAGCGTCCGGATTAATACGTAATAAAAAAACGTAGAAGATGGCCGTAGTCAGTTTGTCTTATCACTGATAATATTTTCTGTCTGAAATAGAACAAGAAAACCCAGGTTTTTATTGCTTGATAGTTGTGCGATTCACAATTTTGCACACGAACGTGTAGGTTCTCTTTTAAACATCAAATCTGGTGACAGATTAAAGACACGCACTTAATATGATTTTGGAAAAAACGAAAAAATGATGTAATAGTTTTCCTCTGGGCAGACTTTGTTGTAGGCAATAGTTACGATGAGTTGTCCTTCTGGGAAGATATCATCAGTGATATATATGTAAAGTTGAATAACATTGAGGGCATGGGTTGTCAAAACATGATCGATACCAAACGTAGGAGACAATACCTTATGAGAGTGACTTGTGAAAAAATCACATTGCACACAGGCGCTGTGATGGAATACATTGATACAGCAATAAAATCCTCCATTTTATAAAGATAAAAGTTAAAATAAATTGTAGGGATAAAATATAGTTAAGTTTACGCTGCGGCTTTTTCGCCTACGCCACAAGAGCGTTGATTTGGTAGATCGTACAATCGTTTTCTAGTGTCATTGGAAAAAGAAAAAAACTAATTATAACATGGGGACGCGAAAGGCCTATTCGTTCAGACGGGGTAAGAAAGGAGAAAAGTAAAAGAAAAAAAAAAAATTGATGCTGTCTGCAAGCGTATGAATCTAAGCCTAACATAAGCGCGAAACTCGTAGTTAGTGTTTGAAATACGAGGTAAAAGTAAGAACATGTAGCCACTTAGGTTACGAAAACAGACTTAGCTCTTATTTAGAATGACGTAAAACTCTCGAAAATAGCTGGACAGCACATGGAAAAGAAGTGAAACGCGTGGTAGTAAAGATTTCAAGACTAACATGGAAAAAAATATGGAATTTCTTATTAATATGTTTATAATCACAAAAATTAGCTAGTTAAAGAGCTTATCTTTTCCTTACTTACTTAGTCGTTCCCCTTCTACCGTGAGGTGTAGAGGTTTGGAAGAGAGAGCGCCAGACTATCCTATCGGCTGTCTTCCTCCTGGCCTGGTTCCATTCTAGTCCTCGATCCTTCAAAGATTGTCTAATGTTGTCCTCCCAGCGGACTCTGGGTCGTCCTCGGGGTCTGGATCCTTGGCTCTTTGTTTCCCATGCTTGTTAGTTTTGCATTCACTAAAGTTACATTTGACGAGTCCTTGAGACGAAGGCAGAAAAACAAGTACATGTAAACAAGGGGGAGACAAGGAGGAGAGAATCTAAAAATATCTTTGCAATAGAAATCTAAGCAGTGGGTGAGGAAAAATTTGTGTAGTTTTTTTTTTTTGTAGTTGGTCCAAAACCAAGTGTAATTTTGGGAAAACCCAAGTTCGGACCGACCGACAGACAGAAATACACTACACATTTGACCAAAAATTGGACAGTTAGTTTGAAATTTTAAATTCTAGAAGGGGCAGTACTCTCATTGGACGAGACAGTTAAGATTATTGAAAAATTTGCCGGCTAGTTGCCATTTTTTTTTGAAGACTGTCCATACAAGCAGATCGTTGAGGCTAAGAAGTTTGTCGTCCATTGAATATATACTAATAATAGTGGGACGCCCTAGTCTAGCCAGCAGCTCAGCTGAGTTTGTGCTATTTCAGCGTATCTGTGTGTTTTATTCTGAATTGTGGTAAGGCTAAACTTATTAACCTTTTATTTAACTATTCTGAGTGATTGATACTGCCATATAATGAAAAATGATTACGACAAGTGAGTACTTGTTCTAGGTCCCCAGCCGACTGTCCAGGGCCAAGAGGTTGAAATATAGTAGGATAAACTATCAGAAATGTAGAATACAGATGTTTCTTTTCAGGTGGTCAGGTGGAAACATATCACCCACCTTATTATATGGAAAAAAAAGAGATTAATGAAAATATTTCAGATGCAGTGCAGTCCATAGAGGAGAGGAATGGAACTAGTGCTACTTGATAACAGCCTGGATGTAGAGGTGCTGGGTCGGTCAGAGAGATCTGACCCCGTCTTGTTAATTCAATGTAATTATGCTTGTAAACATGGTGGATTAGGTAGTATGTTAAGACATAGCCTAATTTTGTGGTTTCAGAGTTTCTTTGTCTGGCACTGTGCTAGTGCATATGAGGAGTGAGCCTAAGGAACAACTTTCTTCAAGCGTCACAGGCCAGTTAAGTATTAAAAACCTGGCCTGCTGATTCATCAACGAACATAAGCTACTAGAAACTCCCTTGTGTATTAATAACTTTTTCCACCATTAACCCTGTTTAAAGAGCAAATGAACAATGTTAACCACAGACTGGGGATGACGAAAATACCTCGACCCGACATCCAGCATTAGTTTCCAAAAGACTTTTTTAGTTTTAGTAAAAATAGTAGCAAATTTAACTTATATATATATATATATATATATATATATATATATATATATATATATATATTTATATATATATATATATATATATATATATATATATATATATATATATATATATATATATATATATATGTTCAAGTCTTTCATGTGATTATTCAATTATATGTACATCTATTGACATTAATTCATATTTGATTTAAAAGTCCTGACCAGAAGAAAACTTGGTTCAGGACAAAATAAATTTGAAAAAAAATTGTAATTCCTAAATTTTAAACACAGTGTTAATTGACTTGATCATAGAGCTTAATATTAGTGTATGTGTGTTTGTGTACTCAATTATCAGCACACCACATTTCATTACCCTAGACATTAGACGTAGCTATCAGTCATATAAATCACAAATAAGTCTGCTTGAGGTCATAGGTGGTAGTAGTAAGGTACCCTGTAAACTCACATAAACTGTTATCCTCAGGGACCTTCACAGCTGACCTCATTCAGTACACTAAGTAACCTAGCAACCACACTTAATAACATCAAAACCCACTACAGGCGCATGCCCATTAGTTTTGGAGATGCAGCTGTGTGTATTGACAAAGTAGCACGAAAATAAACGCGTAATGAACGCGTACCATTTAAATCTTTTGTGAAGGACCACTGCATGACGTCTGCCGTGAATACGAACGGTTTTTCTTCTGGACCTTTTTGATGGTGTTCTTCGACCGATGTGGTCGCATATGTGTCAGGCTCCTCAAAGTGTTTGATGATGATATGAAATTATAATGTAAGAGAGTGTAGTGGGGATAGCCCCTACCAAAATATGCAAGTTGATTGCTATTGGTTTCACATTTTAGATGTTAAAATACAACATTTATGATTATAGCCTTGTCATTTAGTAGCAGCGTGGATGCGTGGGCCGAAAGTTGCTTATAATCTAGCACATTCTGAGTCTACGGCACTGCTAATTCAACTCGTCAAGTAGACAGTCAGACAAGTCAGGATAAGAAATAGAATCAGTATTGTAATTTTAAGGAGGACCAGACAACGTATTTGAGCATCTTCTGGACTGACAGAAAGGCTCTACATTTACTAATACGGAAAGCCAGGAATCCTAGGAAACTGAACGCGAAGTCATAGTGAGAGTCTATTATAGAGTAATACACCAGACCACGTGTAAGAGGCATCTTAACCAAGTTGCTGAAACTATTTCTCTGAGCGAGAAGTCTGTATTCCCCCAAAAGATAGTTGATACGTTGTACACTTATAATTCTATATTTTGCATTATTAACATGCGGAAATTGCTATTGGATGTCCAAGTTATACGAGGCTGGCAACTAGTTGTCCCATTTAATATTTTAAAGCAGCTAGTTGTCCCATATCATATTTTAAAATAGCTGATTGTCTCATATGATGTTCTAAGGAGCTGGCTATCACACCTGACGTATAAAAACAGCTGTGCATCTTAATGATATTTGCAGCAGCTTGTTACTATCGTATCACATGTCCTGTGAAGCACAGACTTTCAAAAACAGACACACTTTCTTGTCCTGTGTTATTCCCTTCAAGGTATGTCCATGTTTTCTCTTTCTGCTGCCATCTGCGAAATTATTCCATGTTTGTTTACTGTTCCAACATTCCAGATGCCAGAACTGGAGATTTTCCTAGAAGAAAAAAGTGGGTCAGTAGCTGAAACTCCTATTAGCTTTTTTGTGGTTGACTTGCCCACGTTTTGGTTGAACTGTTTTTTTTCTTCTTAAAATTAAAATTTCTACAAGATGTCGCGACGGCCCCAAGCCCAACAATCCTTACAAGCCATCTGTGACATCTTGTTGGTCTCAGTCTTAATATTCTTAGATTCCATGTCAGGCCCTGGGAACACACTGGCTTTGTCTGTCTTTATCATTATTGTTATCCTTTTTGTCTGTACATCTTAAGGATCATGGAGCCACCTTCTGATGCTGGTGACCTTACGGGAAGCCTGTACCAGGCAATCCAAATATATTATAGTGATGGTTTCTGTAGCAATTTGTGTACGTGATGATGTTGCCAGCCTCACATTCGACTTGACCATAAACGCCTTGTACGACATGCTTGAATGTGCAGTAGTTATATTCTTCCTTTGTCTCTTCCAGAGCCACTGTCTTGTTCTCTATGAAATCCTTCTTTTGTCTTCTCACATTACATGCTTAGAGAATATGAAATATTTCGTTCCAACGATTTAGGTTATCTGATTTCTACGCGCCTCTGCTTCTTTAAGAACACCATCTGCACTGCTACATCTTCCCTTTAGCCTCCTTATCGAGTATGTGGTTTTTATTGCTGTTGACCACCTTGCAGAAGTTGTACACCAGTTCAGTTTTCGTGCCCTGTACCTGATTATTTATATTTAAACAATTTTTTTTAATTCGTCGTACTTCGTTATTAGAGTCATTAATGTAGAAGTGTAAGAGAGAACGAGATGTCAGGCCCTTTGAGCTGACTACTGTCGTTATTAGAGTCATTAATGTAGAAGTGTAAGAGAGAACGAGATGTCAGGCCCTTTGAGCTGACTACTGTCGTTATTAGAGTCATTAATGTAGAAGTGTAAGAGAGAACGGGATGTCAGGAACCTTGAGCTGACTACTGTCGTTATTAAAGTCATTAATGTAGAAGTGTAAGAGAGAACGGGATGTCAGGCCCTTTGAGCTGACTACTGTCGTTATTAGAGTCTTTAATGTAGAAGTGTAAGAGAGAACGGGATGTCAGGAACCTTGAGCTGACTACTGTCGTTATTAAAGTCATTAATGTAGAAGTGTAAGAGAGAACGGGATGTCAGGAACCTTGAGCTTACTACTGTCGTTATTAAAGTCATTAATGTAGAAGTGTAAGAGAGAACGGGATGTCAGGAACCTTGAGCTGACTACTGTCGTTATTAAAGTCATTAATGTAGAAGTGTAAGAGAGAACGAGATGTTAGGAACCTTGAGCTTACTACTGTCGTTATTAAAGTCATTAATGTAGAAGTGTGAGAGAGAACGGGATGTCAGGAACCTTGAGCTGACTACTGTCGTTATTAAAGTCATTAATGTAGAAGTGTAAGAGAGAACGAGATGTCAGGAACCTTGAGCTGACTACTGTCGTTATTAAAGTCATTAATGTAGAAGTGTAAGAGAGAACGAGATGTCAGGAACCTTGAGCTGACTACTGTCGTTATTAGAGTCATTAATGTAGAAGTGTGAGAGAGAACGAGATGTCAGGAACCTTGAGCTGACTACTGTCGTTATTAGAGTCATTAATGTAGAAGTGTGAGAGAGAACGAGATGTCAGGAACCTTGAGCTGACTGCTGTCGTTATTAAAGTCATTAATGTAGAAGTGTAAGAGAGAACGAGATATCAGGAACCTTGAGCTGACTACTGTCGTTATTAGAGTCATTAATGTAGAAGTGTGAGAGAGAACGAGATGTCAGGAACCTTGAGCTGACTACTGACGTTATTAGAGTCATTAATGTAGAAGTGTGAGAGAGAACGAGATGTCAGGAACCTTGAGCTGACTACTGTCGTTATTAAAGTCATTAATGTAGAAGTGTAAGAGAGAACGAGATGTCAGGAACCTTGAGCTGACTACTGTCGTTATTAGAGTCATTAATGTAGAAGTGTGAGAGAGAACGAGATGTCAGGAACCTTGAGCTGACTACTGTCGTTATTAAAGTCATTAATGTAGAAGTGTAAGAGAGAACGAGATGTCAGGAACCTTGAGCTGACTACTGTCGTTATTAGAGTCATTAATGTAGAAGTGTGAGAGAGAACGAGATGTCAGGAACCTTGAGCTGACTACTGTCGTTATTAAAGTCATTAATGTAGAAGTGTAAGAGAGAACGAGATGTCAGGAACCTTGAGCTGACTACTGTCGTTATTAGAGTCATTAATGTAGAAGTGTGAGAGAGAACGAGATGTCAGGAACCTTGAGCTGACTACTGTCGTTATTAAAGTCATTAATGTAGAAGTGTAAGAGAGAACGAGATGTCAGGAACCCTGAGCTGACTACTGTCGTTATTAGAGTCATTAATGTAGAAGTGTGAGAGAGAACGAGATGTCAGGAACCTTGAGCTGACTACTGTCGTTATTAGAGTCATTAATGTAGAAGTGTAAGAGAGAACGGGATGTCAGGAACCTTGAGCTTACTACTGTCGTTATTAAAGTCATTAATGTAGAAGTGTAAGAGAGAACGGGATGTCAGGAACCTTGAACTGACTACTGTCGTTATTAGAGTCTTTAATGTAGAAGTGTAAGAGAGAACGGGATGTCAGGAACCTTGAGCTTACTACTGTCGTTATTAAAGTCATTAATGTAGAAGTGTAAGAGAGAACGGGATGTCAGGAACCTTGAGCTGACTACTGTCGTTATTAAAGTCATTAATGTAGAAGTGTAAGAGACAACGAGATGTCAGGAACCTTGAGCTTACTACTGTCGTTATTAAAGTCATTAATGTAGAAGTGTGAGAGAGAACGGGATGTCAGGAACCTTGAGCTGACTACTGTCGTTATTAAAGTCATTAATGTAGAAGTGTAAGAGAGAACGAGATGTCAGGAACCTTGAGCTGACTACTGTCGTTATTAAAGTCATTAATGTAGAAGTGTAAGAGAGAACGAGATGTCAGGAACCTTGAGCTGACTACTGTCGTTATTAAAGTCATTAATGTAGAAGTGTAAGAGAGAACGAGATGTCAGGAACCTTGAGCTGACTACTGTCGTTATTAGAGTCATTAATGTAGAAGTGTGAGAGAGAACGAGGAAGACAAAGAAGAAGATAACCCGACAAGTCGTTCTTCACTAGAACAGTAAGAATAGAAACAGATAGTTTGTGAGAAAGGGTAAACGATGGAGATGATAAATAAGATAATTGCTGCAGATGGGGATACATTTACAACTCCGCAAATTAATGGGTCATGAGAAAGGTGGACTTTATTTAATATACAAGACAAATGTGAAAGGCCACCAATACTCTCGTGGCAGAAATTGTTAATACAAAGCGACATATTATCAAGATTTCTATTTCCCTGTTTATTATTTCCCTCCCCAACTCTCTCCCTACAGGAAGCTCCTCCATTTTGTTTATTTGTTCCTAGTTTTTAACTGTAGTCCCGAGTGCCTTTTCCTACCCGGATGTCTTTCAGTGGCCATTTTTCTTTTCCATACGGATTGTCACGGGAGCATTACAAGTACCTCTGTCCGAACTCGCTTCGTATTTGCCGGATATTAACTGTCCCATTTTCCCCCCCTGCCTTTCTGTTATGTCTCTATCACTCTATTTTTGCCTATAACGATGTTTTTGGGTACTCTACTTCCCAAAAACCTTTGGAAAGTGACAACCCTATGTAGCTTCTGCTCTTAACTTGTAACANATCACATTAAACTAAACGCTATCTACGCATCCAGAGTTGGCTGTTAACGATCTTCAACTTGTTTGTCTCTGGCTTCCAGTGGAAGTCTGTAGGAATTTTATTTTTATTTTACCTTCTTATTTTCGCGGTATACTTTCGGGTTAGTTAGTTGCTTGTCCATTACAGGAGTGGCAATCAACTTCAGCTTTTATTGGCTGTTTTGTGATTTTTCTAGGCAATTTTTTTTCATTCAGTAGTTTGCGATTGCTTTCTGAACGGTACGGCGCTTATACCATTGTTAAAAATCCACACAAAGCGATCTGCTACCAACCCGCCTGAGGCCGGTTTCGAACCTGGTATATCTGTATTATGAAACTGCGTTCATATCCATTAGGCCACAGGAATACTTTCGGGTAGGCAGCTTTTATCTGGGATGTTGTTGCGTGACAGAAATGGCTGAAAGATCTTTGAGGGAGCAGTTGCAAAAAACAGTGAGACAGATGACGTTGATAGCAACAACGTGGTGTGTGTGTATGGGGGATACAAGCCACTATAATAGAAGTGTATGTAGTACTGTGGTGTTGTGAGAGCAGGAATAATTCTTGTAAAATGGTGTGCGCAGTTTCCTATGTCATCATCACCATCCCCTGCCAGCTCTCCAAGTATCATAGTCTTTTAATACACTTATGCCAAGTATCCCTGTCACGTGCCATCATCTCATGATCTTTACATACTTTCTTCACCACACTAATGTCTTGTCCCCAGTTCTTTTCTCCAAGTGTTCTATGGTCTCACACGACACCTCTTACCCTGGGGATTCAAGAACAAGGACTGCCTTGTAATGCTTTCAACAGGTTTTCTCAAAATGTGTTCACTTCATTTCCAGCGTCGTCTTCTCATCTCTGGATCCACTGGCACTTGTCTAGTTCTTGTCATCTCTGGATCCACTGGCACTTGTCTAGTTCTTGTCATCTCTGGATTCACTGGCACTTGTCTAGTTCTGTCATCTCTGGATCCACTGGCACTTGTCTAGTTCTTGTCATCTCTGGATTCACTGGCACTTGTCTAGTTCTTGTCATCTCTGAATCCACTGGCACTTGTCTAGTTCTCGTCATCTCTGGATTCACTGGCACTTGTCTAGTTCTTGTCATCTCTGGATCCACTGGCACTTGTCTAGTTCTTGTCATCTCTGAATCCACTGGCACTTGTCTAGTTATCAGTTCCACATTGATGACCTTGTCACATCATTTCAATCCTTCTATTGAACGCAGGTACACATTTATGAAACTCTGTAATGCCTTGGTTGAAACGCTTCGTATATGCCCCACAGTGGTGATCAACTTCGTGGACGATGTAGCTTTGTCTGTGTAGCAGGTGGATTTCTTGTTATGGTTGGTCGAATAGACGAGGTTATTTAACAAATGAGTACGACTGATGTGCATTTCGTTGTCTTTGATTGGTGTTGTCTTAATACATTCTAGTACTGGTGTATCAGTTGTTCACCGTGATGATTCAAGCACATGTGTGACACAGTGGTTCACTCCGATTACACTAGTCAACAAATTTTCAAAAGTTATTTGTACCAGAAATTAAATATACCATTTCTTATTGATTTTGACATGCTGATTTCAAATATCATAATGAAATTCACCAATTGGCTCTGGTTTTTTTTAAATGATGAATTTACATTACAGTAATACAAATAATGTATGCTTGTTTAATTCTCTGGGGTGAACAGCTAGTCTTTCTACTTTAGCATTATAAAAATTGTGGTTACATACTCAATTAATTGATATTTCAACATAAAATGATAGAAAAAATAAAAACATTTTTTAAAGTTCACATATCATGTTTTAAAAAGGCACATTTGAACCCATTCCGTCATTATTCAGTCGCTGTTCGAGCTCTCTTTGCTTGCTTCTTGTAGTCAATCGATGAGGTGTCTCTTGTCACAATCCAACAATAATCAGCAAGCATTGAAGGGCTCCAGTTGCCTTGATACCTTGTCTCCATAGCAGCAATGTCCTGGGGAAATCGTTTACCATGCTCATCACTGACGCTCCACAGTTTGACGTAAAGAAATCCAGATGAGAATCCAGAAAATGAATTTTCAAAGACATGTTGCAGCCAAGACTCTTATACTTCAGAAGGAGATTTTCTACAATTTCATTGTAATTATAAGATCTGTTGTTTCCAAGAACATTGTCTACCACTGACTTAAATGCTAGCCATGCTGCTTTTTCCTTGCCATGCAACATGCAAAGAAACTCGCCATCATGAAGAAGTTTTCTAATTTGCGGACCAACAAATACTCCCTCTCCTATTTTAGCTTCACTCAGTCTTGGAAATTTTCTGATGAGGTATTTGAAAGCCTCATCTGTTTTCTCCATTGCCTTGACAAAGTTTTTCATGAGACCCAGCTTAATGTGCAAGGGTGGCAACAAAATCTTGCTGGTGTCGACAAGTGCTGGGTTCTCAACGTTCTTACTGCCAGGCTGCAATGACTGCCTGATTGGCCAATGTCTTCTGATGTAATGGTCACTTCGTGCACGGCTATCCCACTCACAGAGAAAGCAACAGTACTTGGTGTATCCACCCTGTAGTACAAGCAAAAGAGCGACCACTTTTAAGTCTCCGCAAAGTGATCAATGATGATGATCGTAGTTTATACACTTCAAAAGCTGCTTAATGTTTTCATAAGTTTCTTTCATATGAACTGCGTGACCAACTGGAATTGACGGTAACACATTACCATTATTCATCAAAACAGCTTTAAGACTGGTCTTGGATGAATCAATGAAAAGCCTCCACTCTTCCGGTATGTAATTGATTTTGAGGGCTGCCATTAAACCAGAAATGTTGTGGCACGCAGAAAGGTCACCCTCTTTGAAAAAGAATGTAATAAGCGGCTTCTGGCGGTTCTTATACACAGAAATTGTAACATCTTCTGCCAGGAGATTCCACTGTTGCAATCTAGAACCCAAAAGCTCCGCCTTGTTCTTCGGTAAATTCAGATCTCTTACAAGATCATTCAGTTCCCCTTGGGTTATTAAGTATGGTTTAGTGGATGTAGTTTGCTCAAAATCTGGGTCGCTTGAGGTTGATGGTTCAGGACCACCAATATCCTCTTCTTCATCAGTGGAAGCAGCTGAAAATGATTCTGGCACTTTGGGAACTGGTAGGTCATTGCCATGTGGTACCGGACGTATTGCAGAGGGGATGTTTGGATATTCCAGAGTCCATTTTTTCTTCTTTGATATGCCTTTCCCAATTGGAGGGACCATGCAAAAGTAACAGTTGTTGAGATGATCAGTGGGCTCTCTCCAAATCATTGGGACTGCAAAAGGCATAGCTTGCCTTTTGCCAGTCAACCAGTTTAAGATGTGCTGCACATGTATTGCAGCATATGTGTGGCTCCCAGCTCGTATCTTGATCTCCTATTCTGCAGCCAAAATACAAACTGTACGCCTTCTTAATCACTTTAGTTATATTTCGTTTTTGTGATAGAAATATCACCTCACCACATATATAACAGAAATTATTAGCACTGTTCACACATGTCCTAGGCATTTCTAACTACGATACTTTTGATAATGACAAATGCACTAACTAATGGACACTCTATGGCAAGAAAATAAGTGGGACATAAAACATATGGGACAGAGAACTGGAGATAGATATGAAATGGATAATGAGGACATGGACAGACATTGAATGAATGGCATGGACAGAAAGGCTTGTCAGGTTTTTGCTGAAAACCTTTGCTCCACCGGGAGCCGTAAGGTAATGTGACAGGGGCTAATTGTGGTTGAGGCGAACTTATTTCGACGTGGCCACCTCACAACCAAGACCCATGCACTAAGAAAATTTTATTAAGGATCGTTTGACAGGGTTGCAATTATTGGTTGTTTGCAACCCTCTCAACGCCGGCTTTGGGGAGGTCAAGGGAGGACATGGGCTGGGGGTGGTGAATGAGGGTGGGGAGCTATTCTCAGGCTTCTGTGCTTCGGGTCAACTGGCTGGGGGAGGAAGCGTGTTTCCAGATGGGAGAGTGCACGGGGCAACATGGATGTCGCCGGACCATGGAACATAAAATCAGATTGATCATGTGTGCATAGACGGGAAGTTTGGATCATCATTGCAGGTTATGAGAGTGTGTAGAGGAGCAGATGTGGCATCAGATCACCACCTTCTGATAGCCAAAGTAAAAATGAAACTCAAGAGATATGCAACAATGCAAAATTATAGACAACAGTTTGGTGTGGGACCTCTGGGAAATCAGGAAACGAGAGACAGTTTTGCCGTCACAGTATCCGGCAGATTCTGCGTGCTCCAACGGCTGGAGGATGTAGAGAATGCAGAAGACTATTGGCGGCAGGTTAAAACTGTATGGAATGAGACGTGTGGGGAGGTGCTGGGGAAGGGGGAGCGACAGCAGAAGGCATGGATAGCAACAGTGGGCATCGGTGGGATAAAAGACAGAAAAAACAGGAGGGCAGATTTGAACACAGGCAAAGCCAGAGGTTCCAAGCCCAGGGCTCAGGAGGTGTGCACGGAGGCAAACAGGGAGGTGGGGAGAAGTATCAAGACAGACAGGAGGAGGTATATTGAGGAGTTGGCGGGGGAGGCGGAGGATGCTGCGGCCGGGGGAAATGTGAGAAAACTGTGTAACGGCACAGGGAAGCTGACAGAGAAATGCGGGCAAACAAGTTGTCTCATGGGGGACGGAAATGGAAGACTGCTCAGCGGTATACAGGAGCAGGTGAAGGGGTGGACATAATATTTTGAGGATCTTCTCAATGGGCCAGCTCCACAAAGCCCCCCCCCCCCCCCAACCCCCGGGACGTCCAGCCGGCGGAGGGAGAGCTGCAGGTTAACGGTGAAAGGCCAACGAAGGAAGAAATAGAAAGAGCCATGGGGCTTCGAGCAGATGGAGGGGCGTCTGCACCTGATGGCATTCCAGCGGAGGCCATCGGGGTGGATATCGACGCGGCTACAGAGATGTTATGTACATTACTTGGTAGGGTCTGGGAAAAGGAAGGGATGCCAGCGGAGTGGAAAGGGGGGGGGGGATGTCTGGTTAGGTTGCCTGGGAGGGGAGATTTGCAGGAGTACACAAATTGTAGAGGAATAGTGTTGCTATCGGTGCCAGGGAAGGTGTTGAACAGGATTATCCTTGAGGGATTGGAAGAGTCCATGGACAGGTGGCTGGGAGATGGGCGGGCGGGTTTTCGACGGGGCGGATCCTGTGCAGACCAGATGGCCACTTTGAGAATGGTAGTTGAACGGGGTCTGGAGTGTAGTTCACCGTTGTGCATCGGATTTGGGGACTACTACGGGGGCATTTGACAGTGTGGACGGGGGGTCGCTTTGGTCATTGATGAGGCGTTGTGGAGTTCCCCTGGGGATCATTGATTTAGTGGAGAAGACATGTGAAGATATGACGTGCGGGGGACGGATTGCGGAACCGTTTGGGATGGGGGCGGGAGTGCGACAGGGATGCCTCTTGTCTCAATTTCTTTTCTTGCTAGCAATGGACTGGGTTGTGAGATCATTGACAGCACACGGCAGGGGTGGAGTCCAGTGGACACTGACTGGGCAGTTGGATGGTCTGGATTTTGATGATGACTTGGCTCTTCTGTCCCATAACCGTAATCAGATGCAGGACAAGTTGATGACACTCGATAGGAGGTCACGGCAATTGGGTCTGGGGATACACAGGGAGAGGACAAAAATGATGAGAATAGATGCAGGTAATGATGGCGGGGTTGAACTTGGGGAGACGCCGATACAAGATGTAGAGTCGTGCACATGTCTTAGCAGCGGTATAGACGGGGTTGGAGGGACAGACGGTGATGTCAAACTAGGAATAAAAGGGGCAAGAGGGGCTTTCATTGGAAATGTATGGAGATCGGGAGAAATCGGATCCGGCACGAAAATGGGGGTCTTCGGCTCAGTTGTGGGTTCAGTCCTGTTGTGTGGCTCTGAGACACGGAGAGCAACAGGGACGTCAACCAGAGAGCTACGGACTTTCATGGGTGGGTGATTGCGTGGAGTGGAGGGATTGGAATGGTGTGACAAGGTTACCGACGTGGAACTGAGGGCGGGAGCTAGACGGGTGCCGGTGGAGCGGGACACACACTGAGGAAACCTGTTGGTGGCGTTGCAGGGTAGTCCTTGTTCTGGGGCCCCCGGGGCAAGAGAGGCAGGGGTGGACCAAGGGGCACATGGAGGGGAGAGCTGGATACAGAGGTGGAGGTGGTGAGGAGAGCGTGGAGGGAACTTGAGATGATGGCACGTGACAGGAGGACTTGGCTTCTGTTTGTTGAAGGCCTATGCTCCTTTGGGAGTTCAGGGTTATGAATAAATGAATTTTTAGATCATGACCAACGTTACCATGGCGGTCATAACGCTACGCTGCAGCACAAAGGAGAAAATGACCAATGAAAATGGTGCTTTCACAGTAATGATGATGATTCTTCCTCTCAGCCTGGTGGCGTCTTGTGGGGCAGCAACAAACTCCCTCCACCTTGCTCGGTCAGCAGCCATGCTTCGTGTAGTGCCCCAGCTCTGGTTCATGCTTTGCATCTCTGCCTCTACCGTTCTCCGCAAAGTAGCTTTTGGTTGGTCTCACTTTTGCTTTCCTTGTGTAGTCCATAGCATGGCAATTCTGGTGATGGTGTCAAGGTCATGGCATGGCAATTCTGGTGATGGTGTCAAGGTCATGGCATGGCAATTCAGGTGATGTTGTCATGGTCTTTTCTGAGGACATGGCCAACCCAATTCCAGCGTCTACCGGCTATGATGGTGCGCATGTCTTCTTGGTGGCTCCGAGTTAGCAGATCTAGGTTGGTAATGGTGTTCGACCAAACATTTCGAAGAATTTTCCTTAGGCAGGTTGTGTGGAAAGAGGACAGTTTGGACATTTCCTTTTCTGCTACTCTCCAGCATTCTGCCCCGTACAGAAGTACAGAAATTACGAAGCTCTCATTTGTTTTAAATGTAGTGTCTGCACTGCATTAGAAGATCTACAGATGCCACCTAGACCGGCATAGGTCAATCTGGCCCTACTCAATTGGTCGCAGATGAATGATGATGATGATGATGATGATGATTGTATCTAATTATTTTCTTGTCATTTCTAGTTTTTTTTAAACGACCTTTAAATCTAACCTCGTTCTTCTACGCACCCACGTCATCCAAACAAGAAAACAAAAATCATGACCATAAATTTGAAAGTCATTACGTTCTATGATTCTAACACTAAGTATGAAACTAAAGGTTGAATAAACTTGTCAAGTCTCTATGCTCTATGATTCGAAGACTTTATAACTAACACTAAATATGAAACCAAAGGCTGAATAAATCTGTAAGCATTTACCGAATAAAATGCGCAGTATTAAGTATGTTTACCATATCATAAATTTAGATCTTAGGTGAAGAACACATTAGAAATATATATATATATATATATATATATATATATATATATATATATATATATATATATATATATATATATATATATATATATATATATATATATATATAAATCTGTGAGGAAGATCGATGCGATAAGAGAAATAGATCGCCAGAGTTAAACTATTTTAAATAAACTTGAAACACCTGGACAAGTTACAAAGAAATCCATGAAAGAAATCAAACGAATATATCCAAAGACATACCAGGTGTGCGGTCAACGCATTTAAACATGTATGACCGCCCATGCGAGCTGAAACATTTTGATTAACAAAATGATAATCTTTTTATATCATAATGTCTTTTTTTTAAGAGCCACCATAAAGTATTGCGTGCAGTAATTATTTCTTCTCGTCCCAACTGATAAGATGTTTTGTCATGATACATTCTAAATTATAATGAACAAATTTTTTGAAAAACAAAAACAAAACAGCCAGTCATAAAGTTAAAGACTTTAATAAATGGTTACTTGTGAACGATTGGTGGTTTGAGATGATGTCACAAGATCAGTAATGTGAAACTGATGACAATAACCAGACAAATACTAGTGCGATAAGAATCGAGAAGATGACGCTGGGTAGGAGACACATTAAGAAAAGCTATGTACAACATCACAAGTACGTCTCTGGAATACTCAGGGGAAAAGAAAAAGAGGGGGAACCAAAAACACGTGGAAACGAGAGCTAGAGACAGGAGTGAATTCAATAACGAAGACATGGATGATAAAAATAAATGGATGGTACGGGGCAGGAAGACTGACATATGTCTGTTAATGTGCTGTGCTTCTCTGGAAGCTGAAGTTACTGCAAATAAAACGAACTCCATTCATTAACTACTGCTAAATAAAAATATAAGATAGTTATACATACTCATCTGAAATACAAATGGGGAAATTCCAGAAATTGTGACCAAAAAAGGCATGAATATTTCCTAAACATCCGCACTTAATAAGGATGGGCACGTTTTGCGCATTATTTCATTAGGCACGAAATTTAGTTTTCAGGCCGTTATTTTCCCGAAAAGATTTTTTTGTATGTGGGAAAATATGGCACAGGACTTTACCGCTAATGTAATTAGTTTATAAAAGGATAGAGATCTGCACATACAAAAATGAAAATGTAGATGTATTAACAACATGGTGATAAAAATCTGTGCGAAACGCTGCAATGATAACAGCAATAAACCATCAGGGATCAAATATTTTAAATAAACTTGAAACACCAGGCGAGGTGACAGAGAAATTCACGACAGAAAAAAAAAAAAAAAACTAGCAGGAAGTAGCTTTAAAAATATATCCAGAGACACACCTTGTTTGCGGTCATGGCGTTTTAAAATGGTTGATCGTCCATGTGCGAGCCTAAACTTATTTATTAACAGGCTCATATCCTATTTATAGAAGTTGGTTTTTTTTTTTAAGAGCCACCGTAACGTACTGCTGCGTGGGGTAATTATATTTTAGAGACCCCTTGGGGGTCAGCAACGTAATATTAAAAATAAAATCATATAAAAGTGACCGAACAGCAGCAAGGACAAACACAAGTCACCATCTTGGTGGCCTTTATAACGGAAGTGAATGTCAGCTGTGCGTTTGATAAACTATCTTAATAAGTGTGTGCCTCGTATTGATGAGACGCGCCCCATTCTGCTTTGACACAAGGTCCGTCGTTTATATTAGGAATCATGTCTATGTGAAATATCTGTAACCAACAATGAAGCAGCCACACCAGCATTTAGTGAAAATACGGAAAAGGCGCGCATAATTTTGTGAAAGCAAAATTGAACACGCTTTAAAAGAACGTACACGCCTTGAAATATTTGTATGTTCCATTCACCATTGACCATAAGTCATGAAACGTTTGACTGACTACAAACATCCAGTGAATTTGAAGTGGAAAGAAATGAAAAGATCACAGGAGAATTAGTACAGTCATTACGACAGGCAGCAGTAAGGAGCACAACATAGTTACTTGTCATCAGGTTTTGGCGGGTTATTTGCTTGTATAAGAATAAATAAAAAATATTCTGAAACACGTGACATTTTTCATGTCTTGAACGCATAATAACAAAGGGTGGCAGACGTGAGGCATAAGTCAAGGAGAGAATTGGAATGGCCACGTCTGCTGTCAAAATCACGAGACAGACAAGTAACAAACAAATTTAAAATTAGAGTTCTCGAGTGTTTTTCATGACTTTATGGTACAGGAATGTTGAATAACAGAAGGATGGAGCGGACCTAATGGAAACAGAATAAAACAAATAACTCATAGAAAAGCTCAGGTTAAAAAACAAAATTAGTGAAAGAGATCAAAATTAGACAAATAAAACATTTTGAATATAACACGGTCTTACAATTATAACAAAGAAAACATTAAAGGCAAACGAAAGAGAGGAAAAAACTCTGTAAGTAGAAAAATATAACATTATAATATTACACAGCATAACAGAGTGGACCATCACGGTAAAAGACAGGAAACGGTGGAGATCCATAACATCAGATCTATGGTCCTTAGTTGGAGCTTCATCTGATTAAATCTTCCTGACATGCGCCAAAGTTAAGACATAAAGTCAGCAGAACACAGCAGAACACTGTGTTAACACAGGAACATATCTGCGTGCGTAGGAGTATGGGGGAAGTTGAAGGCAACTCAGATCTGGCCCACCATGGTATAATATGTTATTACTATCCAATGTAAAGTCTTATATATTTTACATTACATTTTTCAAAAGCTTCTAATGACTAAAGCACTATGTGGCCTGGCCGTTGCTGTTTCTATTTGTCCCCCTTGGTTCTTGATGAGAAATATATCCGTAACGCTGTCAGAGTGCGCCAACATGTGTAACGCTTTAATTTAAAAATCTTATACAATGAGTAAGTCACCCGCCAAAACATAAGTATGTTGTGCTTTTTCTGCTGAATGTCTTTATGATAGTATTAATTCTTGTGGTAATTTATCTGAGTGCATTGCTTGTGAAGCTACGTGAGCAACGCGTCAAAAATTACATAGGGAGAATTAATTAAAAGTCGATGGACTGGAATTTGACTCACTAATAAACAGTTGTTTTATCACAATATGTTTAGTAAATGTATGGATATCTTGTTTAAGTTTTGCCTTATACGTATTTTAGAACATAAAACAAAATAGATCAAAATAAAATACAAATGGGGAAATTCAAGAAAGTGTGACAAGAATTAAACATCCGCCATTTTTAAGGATGGAATTAAATTGCGTGTTATTTCGAAAGGCGTGCAAATCAGTTTCCCGCCCGGTAAAATGCACCATCAAAAAGATTGCAACTTTGGTGGCAAAAGATGTAAACTGAGAACTAGACTGCTTTCTGAGTTTGCTCAGTATGAGCTGAAGGAAACGTGATTTGCACTATCAGAGGTTATCATAGGCCAAAATATCGTTAGGATAGAGTAATTCACAGTTAGCTGGAAACAGGAAATAAAAAATGGTGTAAAGGACTGAATTATGCCGAATAAAGGGGGCTCGAGCAGGAAAGTGAAAAGTAAACATATGTACGTAGAAAATGTAAACGGAAATAAAGTGAAAGATTGAAAATGTAAAAGAGTGAATATCATTTTGTCATATTTGATTATGCCTGTTGTTGAATTTTTCCAGGACGGGATGTTCCAGTATTTTATTTTTTTGTGCCGTTCCCGTTCTCACTGTCCACATAAAGAGGTCCTATAAATCTTAGGAATGAAAAGAGACTTAATGACGGAGATCAAAATTAGACAGCTAATATATGTTGGTCATGTTAAAAAACATATCACCTTGCAGAAGACCATAACAGAAGACACAATTGAAAGCAAACGTGCAAGAAGAAGACAGTGTTATAAGCTGGAAGATAACATCAAGAGATGGACAGCAAAGAATTTCTCAGAGTGCACCATCAAGACAAAAGACAGAAGACGTTGTAGATTTATTGGAGCCGAACTTCATTGCGGACTTGGTAGCTCATGATGATGATGATGATGATGATGATGATGATGATGATGATGATCGATCTTTCCATCAGTTATGATCGTTGTGAAAATGTTTTAAAAATTACGGAATAGAACTTTTTTTTTTTTCTTAACCAGCGGCACTTGGGTTTTCAGCCCTTCGGCCCAATGACATGTCATTGCGAGGCTGGAGAATCTGAGGACTTTCCTTCCAACCTGGTCAGGAGCTTCGCTCCTTCCCATCCACAGAGGGTTTATCTCAGGAGCCGTTCAGATTATTCAGTCAAAATCCCGGTCGTTGACACTCCTTCATGCGCTGACGCCCGTGCTTGAACCTTGAAAACCTGGTCGCCAGTACAACGTTGTAACAATTACCCCAGCGCGGCTCCCGAATAGAACTTTTAAACGGGGTTACCGGTGTGTAATTACTGGAAAGTAACAAGCATAAACCAGTGGAATAGGAAAGTGAGGATACACCGACAGATTTAAACGTGATAAAGAAGACATGCAAGGAAAGACAGCGAAGGGACCGCACAGGCCAGGAAGGCTTGGCGTGAACTTGTTGACGTTGTATGCTTCACAGGGATCTACAAGGCACTGATGATGACGATACACACACACACACATATATATATGTGAATATGTGTATAATACACTTCTTATGTTGATGGGCTTTTCTCGTGACATTATTCTTTCTCACTGTCTGTCGTGTTCTTACGTTTCTCCTTTAAATTACTTCTTTGTTGCTTTTAATGACCTGGTTTTTATTGTTGTCCACGATTGGCTTCTATAAATTACGTTCCTATTTATATAGCACTTAAGAACTCTGTTTCTTACTTCGAATGACAAAGACGTGTTGCAGACGACACTTTTCTTTTGCTGGATTGATGTTTTTACTATCACTATTTTGCTGTTTATCGTTAGCTTGTTTTTCATTTTTAAATTAGAGGATAGCAAAGAAGAGTCAAGTGAGCTTTATTTGCCTCTCCTATCCACCTACTCGAAAATGATCTGTTCTACCCTGTACAACCAAATTTGTTGTTATGATTATTGTAATCATTGTAATTTTGTCGACCGTTGTGTATTTTATTTATATGATGGTGTTATTTATCAGTCAATGCCATTTAGCTCTCCAAGAAGGATAGGAATTCAACAAACACATGCCAGGGCGTCCTGTTACATGCCATCAGTTCAAGGTCTTTCTATTTCTTCCTCATCATTTTCATCTTTACCCTTTGAAAATAAAGTTCGTTCTTTCGTTCTCTGTCTCTAGGTATTTTCTTAATCTATTCTTCGGCACTTCTATTATCCTGGGGATGTTATAACAAGATCTTCCTTGTAATGCTATCAGCAGATTTACTTAATGTGTGAACTATCCATCACCAGCGTCTTCTTCTCATCTCTTGTTCCACTGGCACCTGTCTGGTTTGTGTTATCAATTCTCGATACGTGATCTGGTCCTACAACTTCAGTCCTTTTATTTTACGTAAGCATCCACTTATGACAGTCTGTCACATCTTGGTTATCGTTAATATTGTTCTCCATGTTTCACAGCCTTACTTCTTCTTCCTCGTTCGTCCTAAAAAGGACGTTGGTTGCGTTGTGTCGCCGTTTACAGCGGGACTACGATTTTTACGCCTTTCGGCCCGACACATCCGACTTCTGCACGGCATTTTTTGGGACCGGGTTTGCCTTCCCTCTTCGATCCCTACTGTCTCGGCCAGACTGCAGTGATGCAGCCTGTTCTAGGACCACCACTTGGAGGTGGAGTAGGGTCTTGTTCACCTCTGGTTCGCTGACCATGACGCAAGCAGTCAAGCTATGAATCGCTGACTGCATTCATCTCGTTAACTGTCTTCGGTCTCACAGCCATACAATACGACTTACTTGACATTTGAGTTAAAGATTTGTGTGTCTGTGTTGGATTTGATTTCACTTGATACCATCTACGTCGCAATGCAGCGTTACTTACGGTTTACAGTACTTATAGTGGAGTTATTCATATGCGCAAAACTTGAATTTGTCAAAACTCTCCATATACAGTACTTCTATGTTGCAGTTTGGAAAATTCTGTCTCTTGTTAGACGATCAATGCTTTATTTGTTTTGCCATTTATTTAAGAGCTTTGTTTCTTCTTTCTATCATTTTCGAACCAATCATTTCCTATACTCTTTTCACTAAATTAACACTGTTTCAGCAACCAGTCGCGCATTTTTTATACTGTATTATTATGTCCACTGAGGGTCATTTATAGCATATTAGATATGCATCTCATATAGAAATAATCCTGAATTATAACTTATTTTTATAATAACCCTGCTTCTAATCAGCAACGTTAAATGAAAAAAAAAAAAAACACTGATCGTTTTACTGATAGGTAGCAAAACAGGACATTAGTGCGCATCCTTGTAGGCGCAGGAAAGGTTGAACAAGCATTCATCAGTTTAGAAAATGTCCTTTCTCACAGATTCACATCCGTGACACGTGATGTGGACGAGATTAAACCCTCATTAAATGTTTACTGAGTAAACCATAATTTGAATAGTTCAGGAGATTTGTTGAATCCTCGCTGTTTGCTTTTTGGTGTTACGTGAATGATTTTAACATTTTCATATTTTAAAATGATTTGTTTCTTGTTCTTCTGATCCGTCGTTCTATTACATATAACCATATCTACTTCTCACATAAAGTTAGAGGTCTGTCTCATCGCTCTCATATAACCATATCTACTTCTCACATAAAGTTAGAGGTCTGTCTCATCGCTCTCATATAACCATATCTACTTCTCACATAAAGTTAGAGGTCTGTCTCATCGCTCTCATATAACCATATCTACTTCTCACGTAAAGTTGGAGATCTGCCTCATCGCTCTCATATAACCATATCTACTTCTCACGTAAAGTTGGCTGTCTATCTCAGACTTCTCTGATCACTCAATCTGTTTCTGTCATAAAGTTGGCAGTTTGTCTCTAGTAATGCTTTTTAGTTGGTTAGCATTTAACCAATCTCTCTCTCCCACGTAGTCTACCCAGTTCAACCCCATATGGATTGTAATATGTGTATACTGTCACGCCATGGTGGTGATATTAAGGATAATACGCCATTGAGCCTCTAAGTCTAAATAAAGAAGATTGCCAAGAAAATTATGGACAAATAAAAAAGATTACTGAGAATGTCCTGTAAGAAGAGGATCCGCAGTAGCACAGTGGTTAGTGCACTGGCTTCCTAGCTCGGTGGTCCATGGTTCGAACCCCAGTTGAGGTGGGATTTTTTAGACCGCAAACGGCTCCGGGGTCGACCCAGCCTCATGAATTGCATGTAAAGGCGACAACATCAAGTATTGGACAGTTAAACATCGTGGCATGTAAAGTCGTCAACATCAAGTATTGGACAGTTAAACATCGTGGCATGTAAAGTCGTCAACATCGAGTATTGGACAGTAAAGGCGTCAACATCAAGTATTGGACAGGTAAACATCGTGGCATGTAAAGTCGTCAACATCAAGTATTGGACAGTTAAACATCGTGGCATGTAAAGTCGTCAACATCAAGTATTGGAAGTTATTGGATGTAAAGTTAAAAACATGGACGTGGCATGTAAAAGTACAGTCACATCATCAAGTATTGGACAGTTAAACATCGTGGCATGTAAAGTCGTCAACATCGAGTATTGGACAGTTAAACATCGTGGCATGTAAAGTCGTCAACATCAAGTATTGGACAGTTAAACATCGTGGCATGTAAAGTCGTCAACATCGAGTATTGGACAGTTAAACATCGTGGCATGTAAAGTCGTCAACATCGAGTATTGGACAGTTAAACATCGTAGCATGTAAAGTCATCAACATCAAGTATTGGACAGTTAAACATCATGGCATGTAAAGTCGTCAACATCAAGTATTGGACAGTTAAACATCGTGGCATGTAAAGTCGTCAACATCAAGTATTGGACAGTTAAACATCGTGGCATGTAAAGTCGTCAACATCGAGTATTGGACAGTTAAACATCGTGGCATGTAAAGTCGTCAACATCAAGTATTGGACAGTTAAACATCGTGGCATGTAAAGTCGTCAACATCAAGTTAAACATGCGTGGCATTGGACAGTTAAACATCGTGGCATGTTAAAGTCGTCAACATCAAGTATTGGACAGTTAAACATCGTGGCATGTAAAGTCGTCAAACATTCAAGTATTGGACAGTTAAAACATCGTGGCATGTAAAGTCGTAAACATCAAGTATTGGACAGTTAAAACATCGTGGCATGTAAAGTCGTCGTCAACATCAAGTATTGGACAGTTAAACATCGTGGCATGTAAAGTCGTCAACATCGAGTATTGGACAGTTAAACATCGTGGCATGTAAAGTCGTCAACATCAAGTATTGGACAGTTAAACATCGTGGCATGTAAAGTCGTCAACATCAAGTATTGGACAGTTAAACATCGTGGCATGTAAGTCGTCAACATCGAGTATTGGACAGTTAAACATCGTGGCATGTAAAGTCGTCAACATCAAGTATTGGACAGTTAAACATCGTGGCATGTAAAGTCGTCAACATCAAGTATTGGACAGTTAAACATCGTGGCATGTAAAGTCGTCAACATCAAGTATTGGACAGTTAAACATCGTGGCATGTAAAGTCGTCAACATCAAGTATTGGACAGTTAAACATCGTGGCATGTAAAGTCGTCAACATCGAGTATTGGACAGTTAAACATCGTGGCATGTAAAGTCGTCAACATCAAGTATTGGACAGTTAAACATCGTGGCATGTAAAGTCGTCAACATCAAGTATTGGACAGTTAAACATCGTGGCATGTAAAGTCGTCACACAAGTATTGGAAGTATAAACATGGACATGGACAGTTAAAATGCGTGGCATGTAAAGTCGTCAACATCAAGTATTGGACAGTTAAACATCGTGGCATGTAAAGTCGTCAACATCAAGTATTGGACAGTTAAACATCGTGGCATGTAAAGTCGTCAACTTCGAGTATTGGACAGTTAAACATCGTGGCATGTAAAGTCGTCAACATCAAGTATTGGACAGTTAAACATCGTGGCATGTAAAGTCGTCAACATCAAGTATTGGACAGTTAAACATCGTGGCATGTAAAGTCATCAACATCAAGTATTGGACAGTTAAACATCGAGGCATGTAAAGTCGTCAACATCAAGTATTGACAGTTAAACATCGTGGCATGTAAAGTCGTCAACATCAAGTATTGGACAGTTAAACATCGTGGCATGTAAAGTCGTCAACATCAAGTATTGGACAGTTAAACATCGTGACATGTAAAGTCGTCAACATTGAGTATTGGACAGTTAAACATCGTGGCATGTAAAGTCGTCAACATCAAGTATTGGACAGTTAAACATCGTGGCATGTAAAGTCGTCAACATCAAGTATTGGTCAGTTAAACATCGTGGCATGTACAGTCGTCAAAATCGAGTATTGGACAGTTAAACATCATGGCATGTAAAGTCATCAACATCAAGTATTGGACAGTTAAACATCGTGGCATGTAAAGTCGTCAACATCAAGTATTGGACAGGGATAAAGAGACTCAGTAACGTTTCCATAATTTAATTGGACGTAGAGTTCGGTCATCAGTATTACAGTACTTGAACACGTTGGCACAACAATCATCGTATATTTGAAAATGGGTGACAATATCAGGTGTATAGTTATGTGGTACATCAATATAAAGGAACGATAGAAGGGAAACACTCAATCTCCTGGTTGTCTATCGTCTCATGTTCTAACGGACTGATCGCGTCAGTTAAGGTGGATACATACAACATCAACAATAATGGTTCACTGTCCGAACCTTCTCCTGGCTAAGATTCTCAAGCCGAAAGTTCATCCAATGGTTATGACGACCATGTTAAACCACAGTAATGGGGTTTTATATTATCTAGCTCCATGTACCATCATCAGGTAGGAAGACATTTTCTGTTCTCCGATGATAGTCTTACAATGGCGGAAATCAAAAATGGCTCCTCCTCTGTGAGCTTCGCTCACTTGGGATGGAGAAGTATGCAGCAGAATTACTTCGATATATGATCATAAATGTCCTCATTGCTTCTATCTATTTCTGCTATCAATAAGCTGGTTACTGGAGTAATCTGGTGCTGCTAAATTACACGATAATACGTCTCTCGTTTCGGCTTAGCAACAAAGTTCAGCAAAAAAAGGGTTTTGTTTTACCTTGGTTTAGAAAACACATACAAGCGAATAACGCCCGCCATTCCTAGGCGTTAATAATCAACATAGGAGAATCTCTGATAATACCATTATACAGAGACACCATCTCCTTCCTAGAATAGATCACAAATCACTCTTTAAACTTTCTAAATAACCAGCCCTAGACACGACGACATGACAGCCTTTTCTGTTCTCTCCTAGAACGGCGCATGCCTAACAACGCCTTTCACCCCCAGAGTTCAGCTCACAAAATAGTCCGACATAGAAATACAAAGATACAAAGATATAAGAGCCAATCACCTTAATTAGTCAAGGAATACATATAAATTCAGGTCATAAACATTTTAAGCAAGACCAATCTGTTTCTGGCCATACCTGACGCAAAAATGACATAAACAATATTTATACGCCAGATTGTAATACAAAAAAAGATAACCCATGTAATCGAATCTAACATCGACCGATCCGGGTTCTGTCCCCTTACTCTCAGAATCATAGATTCTCAATTAAATACTTTTCATCAGACAAATAGTTACACTTTGCATTTGCATGCCTACCTACCGTAATCTGTGCGTCACAGACTAATATGTGCGCAACAGACTACCACACCCCCCGGGAAAAAAATGAAAATCATTTTTTTTTCATCTGCGAGCAACATACAACAGGCTCACAACGCACCAATAATGCGCAGATGACAAATATCAGCAATTTATAATGCCAAATTAAGGCAAAGTCGAAGTATAGCTCGACAGGTGAGAATATATCTCAACATCTCAGAGAAAGTATTTCTCTAAGTATAAATATTTCCAGGGAGGTGTCACCAACGCATACTACAATACTGGCAATGACATAATGTATACAATAATTTCAATCACAATTTCATATTAAGTACTATAAGTTCATAATTGACAGAAAGAAAAAATCATCAAAAGAGTAGCGGTGAATATACATTAATGAACCGCTAAGTGTTTATACAATCACTATATCATATATCAAATGTGTACATATTTAGATATAGAGAAAAGAACTGTTGTAGAGTTAGACACATTAAAAAGTCCAAGATTTAACAGTTAGGTGGAATCATGTGGGCATCTAGACAGAATGTCTGCCATCACATTTTCTGACCCACGGATAGCTCGCACCGAGAAATGAAAAGGTTGAAGAGCAATGGCGTATCGAGTTGATCTCGAGCTCTTCAAGTTTTTACTTTGAATAGCCGTAAGAGCTTTCTGGTCAGTTTCCACTATGAAATGCGCACCAAGAAGGAATCTTTGAAGTTTGAGAATAGACCAAACCATCGCCAAAAGTTCACGGTCTAAAACCGAGTAATTCCTTTCTGCCGCATTAAGTTTTCGTGAGATATACATTACAGGATGCAGAGTTTCAGAGTACTCTTGCATTAGTGCCGCTCCAATCCCAGTGGATGAAGCGTCACTACGAAGAACAAATGTCTTATCTGTAGTAGGTAACACTAAAATAGGTGGTGTTGAAAACAAATTTTTAATCTTATCCAAAGAGGATTGGCATTCCTGAGACCAGTGGAACATATTAGGAGACCCTTTCTTTAGTAACGAAGAAAGCGGTGCCATGATAGAGGATAGATTCTGAATGAATCGTCCATAAAATTGTATAAGACCTAATAGACTTCTCACTTGCTTTTTAGTCTTAGGAATAGAGATGTTAAGTATTTTACTGGTATTATGGTCCTCTGTCTTTAGGAAACCATGACCGACACGGTGACCTAGGAAAGAAATTTCGCTAAAACCAATACATGCTTTAGAGGGTTTCGCTGTCAACTTATGCTCGCGTAAGGTAGACAGTAATTCACCTAACCCAAATAGTGATCTTTCCAAGTATCACTGAAAAGACAGATGTCGTCTAAGTACGCAATGACATCTGAACGATGAGATAGGATTCGACGCATCATGCGTACGAATGTAGCCGGGGCGTTCATAAGGCCGAAAGGCATGAAATTCCATTGAAACAAACCCCTAGGTGTAGAAAAAGCAGTAAGAGGTTTGGCTCGTTCACTTAATGGGACTTGCCAATATCCTTTGACAAATCAAGTTTAGTGAAAAAATGAGATTTGGAGAGTCGAGTAAGTAGCTCTTCCAGTAAAGGCATAGGTTCGGCATCGAACTTCGTCACCTGATTCAATTTGCGATAATCAACGCAAAGAAGTATGTTATTGTCTTTTTTCCGAACAATAACCATCGGCGAAGAATATGCTGAACTGGATGGTTCGACTATTTTTAATTCTATCATCTCATCCAACTCTTTCTCGACCTGTGTCTGAAAATGTATAGGTATAGGATATGGTCTGACCCTAATAGGATTATGGTCAGTTAGAATAATGTCATGTTCAATGACATTGGTGTGTCCAGGAATGTCAGTAAGGACATCCTGAAATGTTTGTAACATAGAAGAAACTTGTCGCTGTTCCTCTAGAGATAAATTAGGAGAAACAGTAACGTTTTTTCCATGATTCACTAGAATGGAGTGGAATCACTGGAAGAGGGAGATTTACATCCGAGAAACTTGTTTCTTCATCCTGTATTACTGACAAGGATGAGTAATGACCATGTGGTACTGGGGAATCGTCCGTTGCCTGGAAAATAGGCAGCAAATACTCAGGACGTTCATGGAATTCCGTAAGCATATTGATGTGGAAGGTTTTATGCTTTCCATCAATATCGACAATGTAGTCAACATCGGAAATTTTCGAGATTATATCGAACGGACCTTTCCATGAGATAAGAAGTCTGTTTTCCCTACAAGGTAGCAAAACATATGCTTTGTCCCCAGGACAAAGTTGTCGTAAGGTTCTTTTCTTATTGGCAAATTGCCTTGCCTTCTGTTTGGCAAATTCAGAAGAAGAAGTTGCTAATCTGCATGCTTCGATAATCTTGTGTCTAAGCGCGATGACATATTCGTAAGAAGATTTTGTGTCATCATCAATATTATCAGCGGTTATAAGATCATGAAGAAAAAACATAGGGCCGCGCGGTCGCGTGCCAAAGACAAGTTCAAAGGGAGAAAATCCTGTATGTTCATTGGGGACCTCTCTATACGCAAAGAGGGCCGCGGGCAAAACCCTATCCCAATCCTGAGGATGATCCTCAGTTATCTTCCCTAGTAAGTTTTTGAGTGTTCTGTTCAGACGTTCCACCATCCCATTAGACATAGGATGATAGATACTACTCAATGATCTATCTATCTTCAGAGTAGACATCACTTGAGACATGGTATCCGATATCAATTGGGTGCCATGATCTGATAATATTTCTCCGGGGAATCCCAGACGAGAAAATATTAGCCAAAGATCGTCTGCAATATCGGCAGTGGAAATGCTCTTCAGAGGTATAGCCTCTGGCCAACGTGTGCACATGTCAACACACGTTAAGATAAACTGATGTCCTCTGGCAGATTTGATCTTAAACGGACCAATAATGTCTATTGCCATTTTCTGACACTGCCGAATAGGAATATCTGCAGCCTGAATAGGTGCAGCATGGCGTGGACCTTTGGATTTGACTTCTTGACATACCTTACAAGATCGACAATAAATCCGTATGTCTTTGTTTACAAAAGGCCAAAAGAAAGCCGCAAGAACTCTAGACTTAGTACGGGAAAAACCCATATGTCCAGCACACTGAGAGTCATGAGCGTGCTGCAAAACTTTAACTCTCAAATTCTTGGGAACAAGAATCTGAGAATGCATTGACGTAGTAGAGTCTTGGACCATACGCACAAGTACGCCATTCTTCATTGTAATCCAAGATTTTCGATTTGTATCTTTATTCGGATCACCTTTTGTTGCAAGAGTGAAGAACTTCTTTAGAGTGGGATCATCTTCTTGCTGTTTTATAAATGAGTCACGAGAAATTACCAAGGGATCATCTTGGTTATGCACTTCAGTATCTTCAGTAGATGAAGTTTGAGGCATATTGAGAGCTTGAGCTCTTGTGACTACTGCATTAGCAGCTTGCATATTTTGTTCTTCCCAAGCAGGAATTTGTTGCGGAGTGCATTCTTTGACTCTGTGAATACGACCAATGATGAGATCAGCGATCGGATTCGGCAGAAGACATGCGTGCACATCTCCCGTAAAGAAAGGAGTAGCGATATTGATGATAGCAGTAGAGTACTTCTCTATGGTGCCGCCAAATGTTACACATTTGACTACCTTGCCTGTGGCATGGGAAGAATCTACAAGTGACTGTCTAACACCAATGGTGGTGCATCCAGAATCAAATAGAATTGAGACTGGGCTATCATTTACTAGACCTTTATGTAAGACAAGAGATCCTCTTCCATCATGTGCGACTGACGCAGGAAGAGCAGGAAGAGGGTGACCACAACTCAAAGTAGACACCGTAGTTGGTTCGAATAATGTTTTGCATCGGGGGCATTGAGATGCTCTCCCAAAATCAAACGCAGAACATGCCATATTATTATTATAGTTTTTATTATCACTAGTCTGATCACAGGCTTCATGTGACTCTCGCTGTGCAGAGTTTGCCTGATAATGTGATTTATGTCCCTTATATTGCGATCTACCTCGCTTATCATTGCCTCTCCAATTATTATTTCCTCTATTGTAACCCCTATTTGGGTTTGAGTCATAGTTCTCATGGTTACAATCATTATGTTCATTATAATGATTATCTCTGTAACTATGGTCTTGTTGTCTCCATGATGGATGACTTGGATAGTTCCTATAATGACTTCCTCTGCGGAAATTCCTATAATTATGGCAACCCCTGTATCGAGGGCTGTCAACTCGTCTCCAGTTCTTCTGTAGGTTTTAAAGTTAATTTTGTCCTGTTTAGTATAAATTATGATACGCATCTGTAAATTTGTGTAACTGTTATTGTACTGTTACAATGTTGGGATTTTGTTTTATTGTACTTTCTTGTTATTTTATTATTTAAGTAACATTTAGGATACGTGTGAGAATAAATAGATTAACTATGGAAGAAGAGAGAAAGGAAGGGCAGAATGTTAGACGGGCCTGCGTGACCAATTCTAAACACTTTGAAAATAAAGTTCGTTCGTTCGTTCTATCTATCTATCTATCTATCTATCTATCTATCTATCTATCTATCTATCTATCTATCTATCTATCTATCTATCTATCTATCTATCTATCTATCTATCTATCTATCTATCTATCTATCTATCTATCTATCTATCTATCTATCTATCTATCTATCTATCTATCTATCTATCTATCTATTATCTATCTATCTATCTATCTATCTATCTATCTATCTATCTATCTATCTATCTATCTATCTATCTATCTATCTATCTATCTATCTATCTATCTATCTATCTATCTATCTCTGATAATGTTTGTACTTTTCAACATATGTTATGTCATGCTTATAAGTAATTAATGTTAATATGAGTGTGCTATATTATTATTTTACTTTACAACGTTGAATTCCTTGAATTTGATATGTAAAATGCATATGAGAATAAATGAATTCAGTATGAAAGGTGAGAGAAAGGAAGGGCAGAATGTCAGACGGGCCTGCGTGCCCAATTCTCAACCCTTTGAAAATAAAGTTCGTTCGTTCGTTCGTTCTTCGAAGAAGAACCTTGAAATGATTGATTACCTTGATTTTGATAATTATTCGGGTTACTTTTTTTTTATCAAACCTGTTTTGTGGTCCTTGAAATTTGTGTGAGTAATTAGGGTTATATGGTGTTGCTGAAGCAACTGGCATACTTTCCTTAATCTTAGCATTGCTAATAGCTACGTCCGGATGTGCAGTGACGTATTGGGTACAATATTGTTCCATTTCTTTTAGTGTCTTGGGTTTACGCTCATGTAGGAATTCAAGGAATGGTTTATTTACACTTGACATAATCTTGTCTCTGACCAACAAGTCCATAAGGGCTTCATATGTCTTTTCTGTTTTGGACAGCTCAATCCAACGATTAAATGTAAGACGTGTCCTTGCAATGAATTCTGAGAATTCTACACCTGTTTCAGGTACCATTCTCTTAAACAAAAGACGGTAACCTTCCTCTGTTAACTGATATTTTTTCAATAAGGCTGCTCTGATAACATCATAATTATCTTGGTCAGCCTCTTCTACCAAGCTTAAACTAGTCAGAGTGTCACCTTTCAGTATCTCTGATAACTGACTAGCATATTGTGATCTATCCACATTATGATTTCGACAAGAACGTTCAAACCTATCTAGCCAAACTGTTATATCGTCACTGGATGGATTAAATGTTGGTAGCTTGATCTTGTAAATAAAATGTTTACCACTACCACTAGATGACTGATTAACATTACCCATGTTTGTCAATTTCAATTTTTCTAACTCAAATGCTAAAAGTTTTTTCTCATGTTCCCTTTTTGCTTTTCTCTCCTCGGCTTCAGCTTCTCTTTGTAATCTTTTCTCTTGAGCCTCAGCTTCTAATCTTTTATTTTCTTTTTCCATTTCCATTTGGATTCTCTTTTCCTCCACCTGTATCTGCAATTTCTTTTGTTCAGCTTCCAATTCCATTTTTTTCTCCTCAGCTTTTTGTTTTTTCTCTTCTTCCTTCTGTGCTTTGGCATAATGAGAAAGTGCAAACTCTTTTAACTCCTCAGGAGTCATCCCAAGGGCTCTCCCTTGCTCGATAAAGTAGTCTAAAGTTGCCATAATGTTTAACTATATATATCTAGTTACCTGAAATAGTCAATGAAATTTATTTCAAAGTAAATGAGAGCAAGTTTTCATAAACTTGAATAATCAGCTCCCTATATCCCAATCTCTGTGGGAGACAAGCCTTTAATAAGGTCTTGTATACTCACTTGTATAATAATAATATTAATGATAGTAATAAACTACAAGTTTATTCTATACCACAAGTGTATGATCAAATATACCTTATAGCCTATGTCAACCAACCACATAAACAAAGGAAAATCAAGAAAGACAATACGAAAACATTCACAGAAATCTTACTTACTTACTTAGTCGTTCCCCTTCTACCGTGAGGTGTAGAGGTTTGGAAGAGAGAGCGCCAGACTATTCTATCGGCTGTCTTCCTCCTGGCCTGGTTCCATTCTAGTCCTCGGTCCTTCAAAGATTGTCTAATGTTGTCCTCCCAGCGGACTCTGGGTCGTCCTTGGGGTCTGGATCCTTGGCTCTTTGTTTCCCATGCTTGTCGTGGTAGCCGATCTTCTCCCATTCTGCAGACATGGCCAAACCATCTTAGTTGGGACTGTTCTACTTGGATCTGTAGGGGGTGGCATTTTAGGCCTTGACGTATCGTCTGGTGGCGTACCATGTCTCTTCTTGTTACTTCAACCACCTTCCTCAGATACCTCATTTCTGAGGTTTGGATCTGGCTTTTATGGGTTGTAGTCATTGCCCATGACTCGCATCCATATGTCAAGACTGGGACATAGGTGGAGCGGTATACAGCCATCTTCGTTTTCTTACCAACCTCTCTCTTGCTGAGGAATCCTCGATTTATGGCCTGAAAAAGTCTCCCAGCTGCTGCTTTTCGAGTGGCCAACTCTTCTTTGATGCCTCCCTTTCGGTCTATAATAGCTCCGAGGTATTTAAAGTGGTCGACCTGCTCCAGGACCTGTTCTCCCAGCTTAATCTGATGTCTTCTTTCTTCTCGTGATATCACCATGGATTTTGTTTTAGAGCTGCTTATGACCATCCCTCTCTTCTCCAGCTCTTCCTTCCAGACTTGCAGGTTGGATTGGAGATGTGCCTCTGATTTAGCAATCAGGGCAACATCATCAGCAAATGCCAGCTCTGAAATATAGACCTGTCTCATCTTCCAGTACCCCACTGAATACTTTCTTGTTTTCTCCTTACATGCCTTGATGACATCGTCCATAAGGAGTATGAAGAGGTAAGGTGATAGGATATCACCTTGTCTTACACCAGTGGTAGTCCTGAACTCTTCTGACTTATGGTTTGCTGTCCACACATAATTTCTGCAAGACTTGTAGAAGCTCTGTATAGCATGAATCAGAGGTGCTGGAATATTCTTCCTTGCCAAACAGTCCCAAAGTTTGCTCCAAGGGACCCTGTCAAACGCCTTTTCCAGATCTATGAAACAAAGATGGATCTCACTCTTATACTCAAGGGCCTTTTCACTCAGCTGTCTGAGTGTGAAGATTAGGTCTTGAGTACTTCGGTTTGCTCGGAATCCGCACTGGACCTCATCCCATTGTGGCTCAGCTAGGCGTCGGAGTCTCTGCTCTAGGATTCTAGAGTAGATTTTTCCAGGGACACTGAGAAGGGATATGCCTCTATGGTTTCCACACTGTCGATTGTCACCCTTTTTGAAAATTGGTGTTATGATGGCGATCTCCCAATCCTTTGGTATGGTCTTGTTGCACCATGCTGCCTGTAGGACCCTTAAGAGTAACAGGTCGCCTGATGCTCCCATGTACTTAACCATTTCTGGTGTTATACCATCATGCCCTGCTGCTTTGCCCATCTTGATTTTCTCCAGTGCTGCCTTCAGTTCTTCCATCTTTATGTCATCTTCATCACCATTGGTTTCCTCTTCTGTGCTAGTGGTTTTCATTTCTGATGTTTGACCTTGCTCACCATCAAGGAGTTCTGAAAAATATTCTTTCCATCTTTCCATTACTTCCTTCGGGGCAGTAAGCAATTTGCCTTGCTTGTCCTTTATAAATTTGAGAGGGCATTGTTTTTCCTTCCTCATGTTCTTTAGGGTCTTATAGAACAATTTTCTGGTTTTCTTGTGCATCTTTTTCTAGCTTTTCTCCAAATTCTTCCCAGGACTTCTGTTTTGCTGCTAGCACTTTGTTCTTTACTTCTGTTCTGAGTGTCACATATTCTCTATATTTTTCCATTTGTCCTGTTGTGTTTTTAGCTCCTAAGTATTGTTTCCATGCCATTTTCTTTTCTCTTATTTTCTCTTTGACTTCCTCTGTCCACCAAGGTGTCCTCTTTCTCTGGTTCCCAAGTCGGACTTCACCACATGCTTCTGCAGCAGCTGTCTTTATGATATCCTTGAATTTAATCCAGAGGGTTTCCAAGTCATCAGGTTGTTCTTCTGTGTTGCTCACCGCTGCAGCAATAAGCCCCTGATATCTGGTCTTAATTTCTGGCTCTCTCAGCTTGTAGGTCCTAATGCTCATTTCTCCTGCTCGTTTACTTGGTTTCTTGCGTGATGTTGAGCAGTTCCTAGGCTGAGAAATCAAATAAGTTAAATAGAAAAACTGAAGAAAATAATCACAGAACCTGTGATGACAACCGCGAAGAAATAAACAACACAAATGACGTCACAGTGTATAAATATCAAGTTGTATAGAACTTAATGACAGGAAAGATGAGACCTACAAATACAAACAAATCAAAACAAAACTAAAGAACAGAAAAATATTACAAAAACAACGATAGGTACAGTCGTCACAGCTAACAAAAAATAGCAACAAATTGTCGCTAGCAAATTTTCAATTAAGAAAATTCGCACCTACTGAACGCTATTATAAGACCTCTATTACGTGATATCTCTTATAATAGTCACCTTACCCAACCTCCCACAGACATATATACAACACTAATATGCAACATGTAAACACTTAAACATAAATACATATATGTCATATAATGTAATGTGTGTGTTGAAAAGGAGGTTCAGTTGTTATCACACAATAATATTATAATTTACTAATAAACTAATCCCCATACTGGCCACCACGTTGATAAAGAGACTCAGTAACGTTTCCATAATTTAATTGGACGTAGAGTTCGGTCATCAGTATTACAGTACTTGAACACGTTGGCACAACAATCATCGTATATTTGAAAATGGGTGACAATATCAGGTGTATAGTTATGTGGTACATCAATATAAAGGAACGATAGAAGGGAAACACTCAATCTCCTGGTTGTCTATCGTCTCATGTTCTAACTGACTGATCGCGTCAGTTAAGGTGGATACATACAACATCAACAATAATGGTTCACTGTCCGAACCTTCTCCTGGCTAAGATTCTCAAGCCGAAAGTTCATCCAATGGTTATGACGACCATGTTAAACCACAGTAATGGGTTTTTATATTATCTAGCTCCATGTACTATCATCAGGTAGTAAGACATTTTCTGTTCTCCGATGATAGTCTTACAATGGCGGGAATCAAAAATGGCTCCTCCTCTGTGAGCTTCGCTCACTTGGGATGGAGAAGTATGCAGCAGAATTACTTCGATATATGATCATAAATGTCCTCATTGCTTCTATCTATTTCTGCTATCAATAAGCTGGTTACTGGAGTAATCTGGTGCTGCTAAATTACATGTCATCTTCATCTGTGGTCAGCAATCCGAGATGCACGATAATACGTCTCTCGTTTCGGCTTTGCAACAAAGTTCAGCAAAAAAAGGGTTTTGTTTTACCTTGGTTTAGAAAACACATACAAGCGAATAACGCCCGCCATTCCTAGGCGTTAATAATCAACATAGGAGAATCTCTGATAATACCATTATACAGAGACACCATCTCCTTCTTAGAATAGATCACAAATCACTCTTTAAACTTTCTAAATAACCAGCCCTAGACACGACGACATGACAGCCTTTTCTGTTCTCTCCTAGAACGGCGCATGCCCAGCAACGCCTTTCACCCCCAGAGTTCAGCTCACAAAATAGTCCGACATAGAAATACAAAGATACAAAGATATAAGAGCCAATCACCTTAATTAGTCAAGGAATACATATAAATTCAGGTCATAAACATTTTAAGCAAGACCAATCTGTTTCTGGCCATACCTGACGCAAAAATGACATAAACAGTATTTATATGCCAGATTATAATACAAGAAAAGATAATCCATGTAATCGAATCTAACATCGACCGATCCGGGTTCTGTCCCCTTACTCTCAGAATCATAGATTCTCAATTAAATACTTTTCATACCGTAATCTGTGCGTCACAGACTAATATGTGCGCAACAGACAGTTAAACATCGTGGCATGTAAAGTCGTCAACATCAAGTATTGGACAGTTAAACATCGTGGCATGTAAAGTCGTCAACATCAAGAATTGGACAGTTAAACATCGTGGCATGTAAAGTCGTCAACATCGAGTATTGGACAGTTAAACATCGTGGCATGTAAAGTCGTCAACATCAAGTATTGGACAGTTAAACATCGTGGCATGTAAAGTCGTCAACATCAAGTATTGGACAGTTAAACATCGTGGCATGTAAAGTCGTCAACATCGAGTATTGGACAGTTAAACATCGTGGCATGTAAAGTCGTCAACATCGAGTATTGGCATTTAAACATCGTGGCATGTAAAGTCGTCAACATCGAGTATTGGACAGTTAAACATCGTGGCATGTAAAGTCGTCAACATCAAGTATTGGACAGTTAAACATCGTGGCATGTAAAGTCGTCAACATCAAGTATTGGACAGTTAAACATCGTGGCATGTAAAGTCGTCAACATCAAGTATTGGACAGTTAAACATCGTGGCATGTAAAGTCGTCAACATCAAGTATTGGACAGTATTGGACAGTTAAACATCGTGGCATGTAAAGTCGTCAACATCAAGTATTGGACAGTTAAACATCGTGGCATGTAAAGTCGTCAACATCGAGTATTGGACAGTTAAACATCGTGGCATGTAAAGTCGTCAACATCAAGTATTGGACAGTTAAACATCGTGGCATGTAAAGTCGTCAACATCGAGTATTGGACAGTTAAACATCGTGGCATGTAAAGTCGTCAACATCAAGTATTGGACAGTTAAACATCGTGGCATGTAAAGTCGTCAACATCAAGTATTGGACAGTTAAACATCGTGGCATGTAAAGTCGTCAACATCAAGTATTGGACAGTTAAACATCGTGGCATGTAAAGTCGTCAACATCAAGTATTGGACAGTTAAACATCGTGGCATGTAAAGTCGTCAACATCAAGTATTGGACAGTTAAACATCGTGGCATGTAAAGTCGTCAACATCAAGTATTGGACAGTTAAACATCGTGGCATGTAAAGTCGTCAACATCAAGTATTGGACAGTTAAACATCGTGGCATGTAAAGTCGTCAACATCAAGTATTGGACAGTTAAACATCGTGGCATGTAAAGTCGTCAACATCAAGTATTGGACAGTTAAACATCGTGGCATGTAAAGTCGTCAACATCAAGTATTGGACAGTTAAACATCGTGGCATGTAAAGTCGTCAACATCAAGTATTGGACAGTTAAACATCGTGGCATGTAAAGTCGTCAACATCAAGTATTGGACAGTTAAAACATCGTGGCATGTAAAGTCGTCAACATCAAGTATTGGACAGTTAAACATCGTGGCATGTAAAGTCGTCAACATCAAGTATTGGACAGTTAAACATCGTGGCATGTAAAGTCGTCAACATCGAGTATTGGACAGTTAAACATCGTGGCATGTAAAGTCGTCAACATCGAGTATTGGACAGTTAAACATCGTGGCATGTAAAGTCGTCAACATCAAGTATTGGACAGTTAAACATCGTGGCATGTAAAGTCGTCAACATCGAGTATTGGACAGTTAAACATCGTGGCATGTAAAGTCGTCAACATCGAGTATTGACAGTTAAACAGTTAAACATCGTGGCATGTAAAGTCGTCAACATCAAGTATTGGACAGTTAAACATCGTGGCATGTAAAGTCGTCAACATCGAGTATTGGACAGTTAAACATCGTGGCATGTAAAGTCGTCAACATCGAGTATTGGACAGTTAAACATCGTGGCATGTAAAGTCGTCAACATCGAGTATTGGACAGTTAAACATCGTGTTTTGGACAGTTCGTGGCATGTAAAGTCGTCGTAACATCGAGTATTGGACAGTTAAACATCGTGGCATGTAAAGTCGTCAACATCGAGTATTGGACAGTTAAACATCGTGGCATGTAAAGTCGTCAACATCGAGTATTGGACAGTTTTACACATCGTGGCATGTAAAGTCGTCAACATCGAGTATTGGACAGTTAAACATCGTGGCATGTAAAGTCGTCAACATCGAGTATTGGACAGTTAAACATCGTGGCATGTAAAGTCGTCAACATCAAGTATTGGACAGTTAAACATCGTGGCATGTAAAGTCGTCAACATCGAGTATTGGACAGTTAAACATCGTGGCATGTAAAGTCGTCAACATCGAGTATTGGACAGTTAAACATCGTGGCATGTAAAGTCGTCAACATCGAGTATTGGACAGTTAAACATCGTGGCATGTAAAGTCGTCAACATCAAGTATTGGACAGTTAAACATCGTGGCATGTAAAGTCGTCAACATCAAGTATTGGACAGTTAAACATCGTGGCATGTAAAGTCGTCAACATCGAGTATTGGACAGTTAAACATCGTGGCATGTAAAGTCGTCAACATCGTTAAACAGTATTGGACAGTTAAACATCGTGGCATGTAAAGTCGTCAAACATCGAGACATCGTATGTAACGTAGTCAACATCGAGTATTGGACAGTTAAACATCGTGGCATGTAAAGTCGTCAACATCAAGTATTGGACAGTTAAACATCGTGGCATGTAAAGTCGTCAACATCGAGTATTGGACAGTTAAACATCGTGGCATGTAAAGTCGTCAACATCAAGTATTGGACAGTTAAACATCGTGGCATGTAAAGTCGTCAACATCGAGTATTGGACAGTTAAACATCGTGGCATGTAAAGTCGTCAACATCGAGTATTGGACAGTTAAACATCGTGGCATGTAAAGTCGTCAACATCGAGTATTGGACAGTTAAACATCGTGGCATGTAAAGTCGTCAACATCGAGTATTGGACAGTTAAACATCGTGGCATGTAAAGTCGTCAACATCGAGTATTGGACAGTTAAACATCGTGGCATGTAAAGTCGTCAACATCAAGTATTGGACAGTATTGGACAGTTAAACATCGTGGCATGTAAAGTCGTCAACATCGAGTATTGGACAGTTAAACATCGTGGCATGTAAAGTCGTCAACATCAAGTATTGGACAGTTAAACATCGTGGCATGTAAAGTCGTCAACATCGAGTATTGGACAGTTAAACATCGTGGCATGTAAAGTCGTCAACATCGAGTATTGGACAGTTAAACATCGTGGCATGTAAAGTCGTCAACATCGAGTATTGGACAGTTAAACATCGTGGCATGTAAAGTCGTCAACATCAAGTATTGGACAGTTAAACATCGTGGCATGTAAAGTCGTCAACATCGAGTATTGGACAGTTAAACATCGTGGCATGTAAAGTCGTCAACATCGAGTATTGGACAGTTAAACATCGTGGCATGTAAAGTCGTCAACATCAAGTATTGGACAGTTAAACATCGTGGCATGTAAAGTCGTCAACATCGAGTATTGGACAGTTAAACATCGTGGCATGTAAAGTCGTCAACATCGAGTATTGGACAGTTAAACATCGTGGCATGTAAAGTCGTCAACACAGTATCGGTATAAACATCGTGGCATGTAAACGTCAACATCGAGTATTAAAGTTAAACATCGTGGCATGTAAAGTCGTCAACATCGAGTATTGGACAGTTAAACATCGTGGCATGTAAAGTCGTCAACATCGAGTATTGGACAGTTAAACATCGTGGCATGTAAAGTCGTCAACATCGAGTATTGGACAGTTAAACATCGTGGCATGTAAAGTCGTCAACATCAAGTATTGGATAGTTAAACATCGTGGCATGTAAAGTCGTCAACATCGAGTAGCCTCTTTCAGTTATAGCTGACTATGCGAAAGGTGCACCCCTGAGGTGATAGCCTTCAGCTTATTTTTTTTTTCGCCTGGTGTTTAAAAACTAGCCGAAAGCCGCGTGTTAATTTCTCTTCTGCAGGATGGAAGTGCTTCCTATCGCTCAATCTGAGCTGGCGCCTCAGGGAGCATCTCCACTTGCTGCTTTGGCAGCTACGTCCTTCCAGAATGCTGGATTTAAGTTCAGTGCTTTCATGTCTCTCTTGCACATATATCTGAACCTCAGCTGCGGTCGCCCTGCTACTCTTTTGCCATCTGCTAGTTGTCCGTAGAAAATATCTTTGGAGATGCGACCATCTTTCATGTGGCGGAAATGGCCAAGCCAGCTATGATGGCCAGAGTATGACAGCATCTCGAAATTTGTCACTTTGTCCTTCCATGAAATACTAAGGAGGTAGCATAGTCACTGTAGATGGACGATATTGAGATGATTTTTTTCTTGTTTAGCATAGACTGTCCATGTCTCGTCTTCATACAGAAGCGCACTTCTGACACACACACATCATGTACTACAGTTTTGGACTTCATTTGGGGTTTCCCCATACACGCAATGTGAGGCGGGCAAAGATGGTTGCAGCTTTGCCAGTGCAGCTGTCAATTGCTGTGTTCAGAGAGAGTTTATTATTGATGGTAGACCCCATGTATATGGAGTGATGCACCACTGCCAATTCATAGTTATTGATAGTAATAACTGGTGCAACATCCACATTCTTATCTAGCACATTTGCTTAGACTTATTATAAGGCCAAAGTTCTAGCGTGCTTGAGAGAAGCGATTCATGAAGCTTTGAAACTCTTGTTGACTTTTATTGACGATTTTCCGATTTTCGTTTTTACCTTCAACCTTGCAAGATGAAATAGTCAGCCATCATCTGACCAGTGGGAAGGTTAACGCGGCCGGCATAATGCTGACCCAGGACATGCACCCCTGTGCAAATCCTCCAACATGTAACGACTTTCCTTGGGAAAGCTAATCCCTTCGGCGACCACATCACCCCTACGGTCATCCTCAATTGACTGACCATGTGAATGCCTATTTTCGTTTCATCACCCTAAAGCATGTTTCAAGAGTAATGCAAAGAAGATCTCGAAGAGTGTTGTAGCCAGTACGTGGCCTTGTTTGACACCATGGCGTATGTTAAATGGCTGTGGTGTGTTTCCAGCATATTGGACGCCGGAAATCAACAACTGAATTGATAAACAGTAATGGGGACAGGCGGATTGTGGGAACATTGATAGCTTCACCAGCGGGTACGGTACTGGTGGAAGAAAAAGAGGAGGCTGAAGAAGCACGAGGCTGTGCAATTGTGCTGCTCAATCATCGTCGTCGTGGTCATCTTATTAGAATGTTGCACTCATTAATCTTTTTTGTTGTTAATAATTTTTTATGTAGACTTTAAATAAAAACGTTATTTTCATATTTTGTCAGTCTGCTCTTCTCGTGGATCCGATAGTCTTAAGGTATATGTTAAAGTGTGTCATAAAACCAGTACCGTGTCCTGTTTATATTAGACCTGTCGTGATTTGCATCTGTCTCACAATACGGTTTTCTAAATCTGACCATACCGCACGCCATTAGGTAGGGAACTCTCTAATACTATACCAATCAAAACGTACCTTTATTATCATTGTTGTAGGGAACGTACTATGCTTAAAACCTAGAGGCTATTTTGTGTAACAGATGGGACAATAATATTTAATTTCATAAGAACTAAAGAATCACCTGTGAAAATTATGTAATTCAATCAACTGGAATGTTCTTCAGAGGTAAGGTGTAAACACATATCGAATAACTTATTAGTGATGAAATATCGAATAATAAAAAAGTTGTTGTTACATATGGATAATTTTTCACAATGTAGACTTTAACTAAAGCCCGCATACATTTAAATGCATTGTGCAAACTAAAATTATTTATGATAGATCGTGTCATACAAAAAAATTGTACAGTGATAAGTCCCACCTTTAAATGACCAAAATCGCCCCATAAAATAAGGAAAATCTGATTATATTTTATACATTGTCAGAAGCAAAGTTTTGTCTCTGGAATTTTTACGCCTTTCCCTTACCCATTCACCCTCAGACAGCCCGAAGGCCTGACTATAAAAGACGCCCTTAGGTATTTGGTGCCACTGCAAATTCAAATACACAAAGCTGCCCCAGAAAGAATCTAAAAAACTGTAAACCTATTGTACCTTTGCCAATTGACTGTTTGCGCAGGAACGTACATAGGGCATTAACAGCCTGTCAGAGGCGTTTTACACCTGAGGTAACAATGTATGTATATGTACAATAATGTTCCATTCCTGTGAAGTAACAGAGTTGTTAGAAAGCTTCCACGGCCAGTTAAAGATTATAAATTCCACGGACGAATGTTTGCTTGCTGGATTTTAAGCATAAGTGGCCTTATCGAAAGCCATGCATTTGTAAAAATGTGTAGTTAAATAGAAAGATCAAAAATACGACCAAGTTTGAATAAAACATTTGAAAACATAAGTATTTGTTAATAACATGTATTCATGGAGGATGAAGGATTGTGCAAAAGGACTTGTTGTATGAATCCACCAGATATTACTTGTAAATTTCACTACGTCAAATGGGAAGCCAATTCATGGGCTACATTGAATCAATTAGGAATTTAAAAATTGGGAGCCCCATCAGTAGTGGAACAACACCGCTCTAACGGGTGATTCAGGAGCAAACCCCCGGGCGACGGCATTTTGAGGATACATCGTCGACCGGGAATTGGGGAGTTTGGTTTCTACCTGGCGAGGAATTTGAAAGAGTTACGTCGACCAGGGATTGGCGGCTCCTGAGCCGACCCTGCTCTAATGGGTCAAGGCTCCGTAAAATATCTGCCCTTTGCCACTGTTTTCTGCTAAGAAAAGGGTATTTTACCTCACCGAAAAGAGAACCGGTGTCTGAGGGTTAGGACAGGTAAATTAAAATAATTCCCTGAGGATTTGTAAATACAAAATTTTTAGTCGCCAGTGAATTGTACAGTGAAATGGGTGGTGAATGTAAATTGTCCTGTGCATAAGTTCTGACGCTGTATGTTATGTCCTCGTGTGTAATTTAATGCTAGGGCTAACCATACAGAGGTTCTATATTGAATTTTAAGGTTCTTTAAGCGCTGCAAACGGCGCATAAGGCCTGAAACCAGTTGCTCCTGCAAAGGACACAAAGTATCTGATGCCTTAGAGTGCGAACTCCGTTTAGCTCTTGTGCAAAGGCTCATAGTTCAATTTAGCCACAATTGTTCCTTCCTTCAAGTCACAGAGTTGTTTCGTCCACGGTTAGAAGAATGTGTTTCTGGATTTTAAGATTGGCCTTATCAGCCTTGTTCAATATTGCCGATATCACCCAAAAGAAAACATAAATATTACTAACATCCCTCGTAGTGGAGGATTCTGAATTTAAGGACATATCGTAGGACCATGACCTTCACCGAAATCATTGACCATCGTATCGCTAAATTTAAAATTATCATAGTCGGAGACAATAGAAATTCAGTCAGATCTGCCTAGAGTTCTTATCTTATTTAAGTTTTCGATTATTTATTTCAAGCTGTAAAACTGAGTTTTCATGAGTTACCTAACCGAAAAGAGAAGAGTGATCGTCGGTATTCAGGTTCCCAATGAAATTGTTTATTTTACATCTCAATCAGCCTTCTGAAATTATGCATTAAAGTTTCAAGTTTGGCTGAGATATTTTACATTGCTAGATAAATTAAACAGATAATAATAGTAAATTCTTTCCCAAGCAAAAAAAAAAAAAAAAAAAAAATTAAGTCGCCAAACACGGCGCATTAAGGCAGAAACCAGTGAAAAAAAAAATCCCAGGTTGTTCGTTGTGATTTTCTCTTAAGTTCTTGCACCATCCTTATTTAGGCCCAAATTTCCTTCTCTTATGTATTGTTCTTCTGAGTGTTTCTTTTGGTCTTCCTTTTTTCCGCTTAACAGGAACCCAAGTGAGCGCCTGTAGTAAGGTTTCTGTTGTTTTGCATTTTCAGGTATTTGGACATGACCGTTTTTTATTTGAAACCGAGAGATTTATCCTTATTTAGTCGGACACATATTTCTGCCTGAGTCTTCTCATTATCTTGTCGTTTTGGAACTTTCCAAAGAAATTGTTCATGAGTTTTCTAAGCCACATTTGTTCTCGAATGTAAGCTTGTTCTCCAATGATTGTTGTCCACCAGCCGAATTAACACTGAGGATCCATTTGATTTTAAAAACAGACGAAGCTTGGTATGTATATTCAATGATCGTTCATTGTTGGATAATCTATTGAAGGCTTTCTATACTTGCCAAAGCAATAGTATATTTCTCAAAAATTTAGTGTCACCATCCTGAGTCATTTTACTGACATAATGAAACCAGCCTGTGTTTTTCCCCGTCAAAATCATTCAAAGTATCGTTTAAATTTAGAAAATTTTCAGCTTTATTTTAGAGGCATTTATTGGAGACCTTTAACGAGAGATGACAAATTATTTAATTGCTTCTGGGAAATTGTCTTATTTGAACTTCAAGAATGCTACATCATCTGCGAAATCCAGGTCCCCTATGAATTTTCCATTTGTCCATTTTATACCCAATTGTTCATTGTGGGTATAGTTTCTCATAACCCAATCAATAGCTATTCCAAAAAATGAAATTATTTGCATGTTATTCCTAAACTTGAAACACTAAAACAGGATTACCCATAAATTTAATTTGTTGTGTCGGCTTTTAATGCTGGGCCAAAAAATGAACTATTATTAAAAAATAATTTTAAATGTTGTCATTGAAAAATACATGCAAATATTAAATACCCCTAGAGCAACTTGTCAACATAAACACACATACATAATAAATAACACAAAATACCAAAGGAGAATCTTCGAAAGGAGCAAATAGATTTTCAGGACATACCTTTCAACACCTGGAGATTTATACAGCTGGATTCTAACCTTTGATTGTCGATAAACCCTTATTCTTTCCAGAAAAGGGGGTATTTCTTGTAAAACCCATCTCTTATTTGGCACTATCCTGGTATCATCTGATACATCTTTGGGTCCAGGATATCTTACAGTTCTAATAACATCTCAAACCTTTCGTGACAAGACCTATGACCTTGGGTGTTGTTCAGGTTGGGTAAATATCAGAAATGAGGCTTGTCACTAACGTCCCGTGGTGAAATCATGGCTAGCTGCAGTAACATTTAGAAGGCTAAAGTTCGGAACCAGCAATTACGACACTGAAAAGGTCAAGGTATGCGTTAGTGATGGGGTAAATTTTACAAGTAATGTTAGCGGCACTTAGTTCTGTTAGATTCGTGGTTCTTCAGCTATTAACGAAATAATTTAGATTCTGAAATATGAATATTGAAGACATTTTTATTGTTATTGTTATGAAGAGAGAGGGGTGTATTAGAAATTCAGACTTACGGTTAAATATTGAATGCGGCAGAGCGACTGCAGATTATGTTATCCTTCCGCTGAAATCTATACGAAGCTCTGACGGTAGGGAAGACAGCTGGGACTGTATTAGCGTGGGTCCCACTTCAGTCAAGAGTGCGCTTTGCGGGATTCCAAGAAATGCTTTGTCTTTTGATTTTGTGCTGGAACAAAGCTCTGGTTTATTTCTGCTGAACAATTTTTTTTTAAACTTTACAATTTTAAAAGCAGCTATCAATTTATTAGCTCCACAATATACAGTACATACATATAGAGACAATAAAAACAAGTGAGAAACACCACTTTATTAACATACCATCCTTTACAATAATCGTAACAGTGTACCTTAGGACCTGGTGAACTCTCCGGGGGTTCATAGGCAACAAGAGGTTGAAAACCCCTGTGTTATACCCAATCTGTTAAAAGTTAGTTGCTTATCCTTTACAGGACGTAGCAATCAACCCCAGCTTTTATTGGCTGTTTTTGTGATTTTTCTAGGCAATTTTTTCATTCAGTAGTTTGCCATTGCTTTCTGAACGGTACGGCGCTTATACCATTGTTAAAAATCCACACAAAGCGATCTGCTACCAAACCGCCTGCAGCAGGTTTCGAACCTGGTATATCTGGATTATGAAACTGCGTTCATATCCATTAGGCCACAGACGCCACCCAATCTGAGTGGTACAAAAAAGTAATTAACGTTACGTGAAATTGTTTTTTTCTAACGCACACACAGTAAAATTGGTCACATGTGTTGGCTGTGCTGTGTACATGGATCGATTAAGATTTCACAACAACCTGAGTAAAAGCGTGTTACATGTCCTAAAATTATGGTGAGCATTGATTCCTATGTCTTAGCTGTGATGTGAGCAATGTTTTTTCGCGCTATAATGACAAGATGAATAATTTGTTGTATGCCACAGAGATGTCGCAACTACTGCGTGTTTTTAAGTCCTGGACATGAGTAATGTCCTAGATGCCAGATCAGTAATGTATTGTTATGTTTTATACATGAGGCACATAAAGTATTATTATGTCCTAGATATGAGATAAGTAGTGGGTTGTCCCATACATGAGATGTGTAAAGTGTTAATTGTGTCCTAGATATGAAATAGGTAGTGGGTTGTCCCATGCATGAGATGTGTAAAGTATTAATTTTGTCTTAGATATGAGATAAGTAGTGGGTTATATATCCATACTTGAGATGTGTAAAGTGTTAATTATGTCCTACATATGAGATAAGTAGCGAGTTGTCCCGTACATGAGATGTGTAAAGTGTTAATTATGTCCTAGATATGACACAAGTAATATATTATATGTGTCTCACTCTTTGGTGGGTCAAGCTCTATATATACCTGTCACACAAAGTAGGGGATATTTTAAGATGGTATGTATTATTTTACAAAAGAGTGGATGTCGTAATTTAATGGTTATATGGACATATCGAGCACGCTCTTCTCCACTCTCACGTGCAATATCATGTTGACCTGGTGACTCGTGATGAGTAAGCCAATCCCAAGAACAGAGGTGGGGCCCATCCGTAAAGTTCACACATTATTCTTTTTCACAAAAATGCGTGTATCTCGGGTTTGATGAACACTACTCACCATGGACAGGTATAAAAAGACTCTGCAACAGATAAAATTTCTTTTCTTCGTCATGGAACATTTGACAGAACAGCAGAGATGGATAGGCATAGGCATGTTGCAAACCGGAAGTCGGCAAGTGGATGTTGCTCGGAACCTCAATGTTTCACAGTCAGTTGTCAGCAGACTGTGGAACAGGTATCAAAATTTCGGCACAGTGGCTGATCTGCCTCGGACTGGCCGCCCAAGTGTCACTACACTCCGCCAAGATCAACTTCTTGTTACTCAGGCCCTCGGAACTCGGACTCTAAATGCTACTCAACTTCAGCAACACCTTCAACATACCACTGGGATCCGGGTCTCAACTCAGACAGTACGAAACCGTTTGCACCAAGTGCAACTGGCCTCACGCAGACCGTTTGTAGCTTTGCCCATGCCACCACAACACAGGCGAGCAAGAATGGATTGGTGCCAACGTCATCATCGGGGGACCAATCAACAGTGGGTATCAGTGATGTTTTCTGATGAGTCCCGTTTCGTTTTGGATTTTCATGATCATTGAATACGTGTCTGGCGACGGCGAGGTGATCGTTACCAGCCTCCTGCAACTGTTGCTCACAACCGTTATGGAGGTGGCAGTGTAATGGTGTGGGCAGGCATCTGTATAAATGACAGGACCGACCTTCACGTATGCCAGGTCAATATCACAGGGCTCTACTACCGCGACAACATCATCGAGCCTATCGTTGTGCCATTTGCTCAACGGCACGGACCAGATTTCATTTTCCATTATGACAATGCACGTCCTCACCGTGCTCGCGTCGTCCAAGATCACCTTCAGATGCAGCATATCCGAACGTTACCATGGCCGCCGATGTCCGCAGACCTGTCTCCTATTGAGTATTTGTGGGACCTCCTGAATAGACGCGTCCAACAACGTCCAGCCGCTCCACAGACTCTTCAGCAGTTAGCCCAGGCCCTTCAGCAGGAGTGGCAGAGAATTCCCCAAGACAACATCAGAAGGCTTATTTGCAGTATGAGACGTCGTTGCAATGCATGTTTAGCGGCAAACGGGGGCCCTACACGTTTTTAGAAATATTGGAATATTTTTGTGAAAATGAAGTACCTACCCCGCCTTGGTTGCCAGTGCGACTAAAATCATGTGAGTAAAGCCATAACACTTCTTATACCGCAAATGTCTTGTTATGATGCTCAAGTTTACTTGTACGAAGGAATAAATGAACTAATTTGAAATATATTGCCTTTGGATAACTTTTAAATTCAATATCCCCTACTTTTTGTGACAGGTATATGTACCACAACTGAGGTAAATAGAGTGATATATGTCACACACATAAAGTGTTATATATGGGTCGTCTATAACATTCCAGAACCAGTTACTGTGGGCCCTCCGGCACTGCCCAATCGCACCAACCGTTCTTTCCGCCCCTGCCTATGCCTCTTATGTCAGAAGGGCCGCCAAATATATGTCATGTCACTATGTAAGAAATACAGAATGGGGCCTTCCATTACATGAATTATATTCCTTGTTAAAGTGCATGCATAACAAGGGTTGTGCAATAGTTTATTTTATAATCATATGAAATGAAATGATGCACGTATATGGAGTTAAATGTATAAGTATGTTATAAGTATGAATAAATGAATACGTAGTTTTCGTAGATTACATTTTTATCGATTCATTCATTCATACAATATCGCAAAACAAAATCTCAAAAGTATTAAAAAATATAATGGTTTTTACTTAAATTGAATTGATCCTTAAAAAAAGGATCGCATCTAGTAAGCCCAGCTTCACCGCTGCTCTCAAATTTTATTTGGTTATTCTAAGGGCAGAAAACAAACGTTCCACGGTGAACTGAGTGAGTGGTAACGCTATGACAGTAAAAGTAGCATCTTGAATAATGTCAGGGTAGCAGGGTATTGTATTTTGGGCGCTCAATTTAGACGTACGGTCAAATTTCTCAACCTTTGTCAGTGCTGGATAATGTAATAAAAGAACGGGATTTGCAGAACTTTTGCCCCTTCTAATTTACATAGCAGAAGATTTTTTTGTTTCTGTGTAACTCACTATTTCAAAAACTTCACAAGGTACATTTTACTTCTGTTGCTTAAAATGTACTAAGTTAATAATAAACAATTACTTTGAAATATTTAAATTTTTTAATCAGTTTTTTATCCTCCCCCTTCTTCCCCTTCTTTGCATGGACAAAACGTGGATCTACATTGGCTTAAGTCTCGTACACTTCAATCTGAGTCGGGACATTTTTTTATCAACTCCGACTACACTAAACAACGGCCGACTCCACAACTCCGACTACACTAAACAACGGCCGACTCCACAACTCCGACTACACTAAACAACGGCCGACTCCACAACTCCGACTACACTAAACAACGGCCGACTCCACAACTCCGACTACACTAAACAACGGCCGACTCCACAACACCGACTCCCGATTCCGACTTCTTCTTCTTCTTCCTCGTTCGCCTTCAGACTTCCACATTTATGACTCTAATAAAGGCAGCAGTCAACTCAAGGTTCCCGACATCTCCAAACAGTTTTTCGTTGACAGAAGTGGGTTGTTGCCATATGCTACCCCGTTCAAAAGTATTAAAAAATACTGCGACTGCGACACTCTGCGACTGCGACTCCGCAACCCTGGTAACAAAGCTAAAAGTTTCTCCAGGCGGGATCTGACCCAGGTTCTCTAAGTTTACAAAATTTTCTTTCACTAATGGAAGAGTGTATCATGAGTTTACACACTACGCCAGCAACGCCCAACTATCTGGGATTTTCTTCTTAGCGCATGAAATATAATATCTAAATATTGGGATATATGTTTCCCTTATCTCGAAGGGGAGATGATTTAGACTACCTTCTTATTTCCCTTACTTGGGTAAAGTAATCCGCGTGTGGCAGGACAGATCTGGCGTGGGACACTTTTAGACTTTATTTATACCTTTATTTATATAGTGACATCATTGTCTGTCTGTGTCATTTGATATAAAATATTGTACACAGCTTCGTAAGTTGTAATATTTAAATCTCTCATTTCGTGTCTTGCTGTTGTTATTTCAGCAAGACGAGCTGTCTGTAACGTCCAGCCAAACTCAGCCGGTACTGCGCAACCCGTGAATGGAATCGTCATCTTTATTCAGGTCAGTCACATGCACACATATTTCTACTTGCCTGTTATGTGTCACCTAAATCAAGGACTCTCAACCTTTACAGAACAACACTTTACCGAACATGCGCTGTTGCGGCACATCGTACATCGTTATATAACCTTGTACTGTATATCGCAAAATTATGAAATGGATTGACACACATTGAGGAAACCTGTTGTTAGCAATACAAGGCAGACCTTGTTCTAGAGCTCGCAAGGTAAGAAAGGCAGAGGTAGACCAAAATCACACAGAGAAGACAACTGGAGACGGAACTTAAAATGATGATGAAGTCTTGGAAAGAACTTGAGCTGATGGCACGTGACAGAAGAACTTGGGATGCGATTGCTCAAGGCCTATGCTGCTTGAGGAAGTAAAGGATATTGATGGATAAAATGGATGAACTTAAAATAAAGGATATTGATGGATAAAATGGATGAACTTAAAATGATTTTAAAATAGGAATATAAAATGCAAGAGAAACTTTCATTGCACTGGGAAATAAATGGAGATCAAGAAACACAAAAATAAGGATCTTCAACACAAGTGTCACATCAGTCCTATCATAAATGGATGCTTGCGTAAAATGTATGATTAAAATGATATATGCAACTCACGGAAATAACCAGACAGATAAGAATGGCACAAAATGTCATGAGAGAACGGTGGCGTTGGATAGGACACACAATGAGGAGAAAAACCGCAGCTGATAGCTTTACAAGGCTGGTCCTGCTCTGGAATCTCCGGGGTAAGAGAAATAGGGAGTCACAAAACTACAGGGAGAAGGAAACTAGAGACTGAGATAAGAGAGATGAAGACGACATGTGGGGAATTTAGAATGGATGGCACAAGACACGAGGTCATGTGTATGTTTCTTGACAACCTGGACTTTTCATTGGTCCGACATATGGCAATGATGAAACACACACACGCGCACGCGCACGCACACACACTCACACACACACGAGAGTCTGTTCATTATTTTTTTAAACAATTAATGCCATAAGTATGATTATATAAGTTATAAAACATACAAAATTCGAATGTTTAATCAACAAGCATTGGCACAGATTGACCCCAGACCATACACCCCACTGCAATCGCTGCAACAAACATGATGGAGAAACAGTAGAACGCCAACTTCTGAAATGCCTGGCACTAGCAGATCTACAGAAGCAATTACTACCACCAAACCCATCCATCACTAACACACAAGATGGAAGAGATAACACACTGTATGGAGGAGATAACACATTGGATGGAGGAGATACATCGCAATTGAAACAGACATGTGCATGTCATTACCTGGCACACGGGAAAAGAGCGAACTTTGTATTTATTTACTGTTTACGGGCCTCGGGTGTCCATTCCTTATGTGTTATAAATGTTTATACAATACCAAAACCTACCCTCTATCCTGTACTTACTGTTCTTAGTCTTCTATCATTTACAAGACACAGTATTAAGGTCTTTCTCTTGTGTAGCCTGAGCTATACTGTATAATAGGGGAACAACAGAAGTGATTGCGTCATTAATAGGCTGGGCTGCCCATGGTAAATTTCCGGTGTTATGTGTTGCGGGTCGCACTAATGACCCGTCATCGAAGCATCATTTTTTTGGTGATGCCTAGATGGCAGGGAGGATAGTGTGACTCGCTTGCATATCTAGGCGGGGTTGTCGCACCGAAGGTCCTGGGTTCGAGTCCTGGGTAAGCCACTCACATGTTGTTATTCTGTTGTCTAGTTTTCTACTTCTTTATTTCTTACGAGTGCCTGAAAACATACCTTTATGTTTGTCTAATATTGATTTATCGTTAACTTAGACAGAGGCGTCCCTAAAGTAATTAGTACACGGGGCGGATCTTACCTTAGGCACCGTCGTCCATAAAGAAACACACTTTCAAGTATATTTTCAATAACAAGTAAATACTATAATAATAGTGTCCACTGGCACCCACGTCCTGGACGTCACCCGGGTCGGAACACCCCCCCCCTCCCTTTAGTACGACACTGAACATAGGGGATCGGAAAAGTCAAAAGTCTAGCCCCCGTTCATTTTTTCCCCTTACTTTAAAACCTTACTTTAATGGACTTTATTTTACAATGTTTGTGTAGTTATATCCAATCGGCTGCCTCAATGTCGGTCCAAACATGAGAGATTATTTAGTGCAAAAAATACTGCATGCACAGGTGTATCTTTCTTAGATGAGTAGAACGTAGAGAATTTGAGCACACATCTTTGAATCTCACCTATAATGGCCCGGATGGTTTTTTTGGCCATCTGCCAGTTGTCTATAGAAGATATCTTTGGTGATGCGGCCATCTTCCGTGTGGCGGACATGGCCAAGCCAGCGGTGGCTAAGCAGTGTGTACATGCTGGAAGAATCTAAATATGAATATTAGAATCAGATCGGAAACTACAAACGTGGTAGGCGAAAAATGGAAAAACCCAAATAAACATGTTTAGGATCTTAATTGCTACCCCGTGTAGATTACATAGCCTGATGTTTTGGAGCGATGAATAGAACCACTTCCTAACTAGCATGTCGTAAAGGTTAACTAAGGAGAGTTGTGCTTTATAATGTCAAAACATATATGACAGAAATGGCTATGTTAGGAGCTCATTCAAGTTATACTGAGCAGAAGCCATTCTAGGGGGACAACTGCAGAATTATAATCGTTCAATACACCTCATTTCTTGTTTATCCCCCCTTTAAATCCTCAGAGACCAAAAAAAATGCATATACTGTAACCACATACACAGTGTTCCTTTAGAGTGAATAAAGATAAAAATAGATTCATAGATAAGGTGACCAGACGTCCCGGTTTTTCCGGGACAGTCCCGGTTTTCTACCATTTTTGATAATTTGTCCCGACTTTTTTTCGATGCAATCCGGGACGCCAATTTGTCCCGGTTTTGGACGAATTTGCCAATTTGGCATAAATCTCACAGATTAAAAAAAAATTATTATTCTATGGCTGACTTGAGGGAATTTTTAATTATTAGTGAACTGGCGCCGAAACAGCACAAGAGGTTGTCAGGACCGCGAATTAGTTTTGTAGTTCCAATGTGATATTCGCAGTTATTTGAAATTTTAGGTAGTGGTAAAGTACCAAGGTTTTGCGTACGGTATACGTTTATTTAATTTAAATGATGAACTATTTGTGCATATTTTGTTATTGTTGTAAGAAAATGGTACCAAAGCGTAAATGCAGTTTCAATGAAGATTTACAAAAGGAATATCCGTTTATTAAAAAGAGTACATCAAACTTCAATGTACGATGCAATATATGTGCCTCCGGGTTTTCGATCAGCCATAGTGGACGTGGTGATATTAAGAACCACATAAGCAGTGAGAAACATAAGAGAGCCGTCGTTACAGCTGCATCAAGCTGGTCGTTAACCACTTTCTTCAGAGCTGATAAAATTGGTGACCAAGAAGAGCAATTAGCTGCTATAGAAGGCGCCTTTGCATACCATACAGTGCTACACAATCATACTTTTAGGTCTATGGATTGCACATCAAAATTACTTCAGGTTACTTTAGAGCCAAAATTTGCATGTGCACGTACGAAAACAGAAGCCATTATTCGAAATGTCTTGGCACCCCATATTCTAAATGAGTTAAGGTGTGACCTAGAAAAGTCTACATTTATTTCTGTACTGACAGATACATCCAACCGCAAAGAATTCAAGATTTTTTCTTTGCTTGTCAGATACTTTGATCACAGTAATGGAGTGAAAATTAAAATATTAAAGTTAAAGTCATTGCCAGGTGAAACGTCTGATAATGTAAGTAGTTTTCTTAATGACTGCATAACTGAAAATGGTTTAGACAGGAAAGTAGTTGGATTATGCGCAGACAACACAAATTCCAATTTTGGAGGTGCTGAAAGGAAAGGACAGAACAATGTTTTCAAAAAACTGCAAGAAAACCTTGGACATGGTCTTATAGGAGTTGGGTGTGCAGGTCAAATTTTCCACAACACTGTTCGAACAGCTGCAGATGTACTGCCTGTTGATGTCGAGCTGATTATTGCTAAAATTTATCTACTCTTCAAATCATACACAGTACGAGTTGAAAGACTCAAGGAGTTTTGCCAGTTTGTGGAAACAGACTTCCAGATGATCTTAGGTTATGCTCAGACTAGGTGGCTTGCTCTGCTGCCTGCTGTTGAAAGGGTTCTTCAGATGTTCCTGCCTCTAAAATCATATTTTCAATCTCAAGACAGATGCCCAGTTTTTATAGACATTCTTTGAAAATCCTCTATCTGAGGCATGGCTTGTGTTTGTTCACAGTCAGGCCTCTCCATTCCACGAAGCAGTGCAAAAAATAGAGGGACAGACGGTGTTTGAAGTCAATTGACAGCATCAACAGGTGAAAAACTATTTTGAAGTCCAAACTGGAAGACTGTTTCTTGCCATCAAGAGTTAAGCTAATCCTTGAAAAGCTGGAAATGGAAGGACTTCCAAAGGAGGATGTGAAAAAGTTTCATGCTAGCGTTTCTTCGTTCTATGAAACAGCTTTCAATTATTTGAATAAATGGGCTGCAAAAAATTTTCAAGACCTAGAATCCTACAGCTGGGTAACGCTGAACAGAATACCAATTTGGGCAGATATTGAGATATCATCATCACTAGTGATTCAAACATTACCTTCAGCCTACTTTACAGAAACTGAAATTTATGACGATATGAAGCAGTTTGTTACTTCTCAGAAAATTAGTGAATGGAGTGCCAAAAAAAAACATTGCCACCACAACGTTGGATTGAAATGGTTTCCCACTTCAAAAACAATAATGTGGCATTTTCAAATATTTTGAAGTTTGCAGAGTTTTTTTTTCTGTCTACCTGGAACAAATGTGCCACAGAAAGAGTGTTTTCTTTGATGAACAGCTTATGGGCAAGTGATAAAACACAGCTAGGTGTTGAAACTTTGAAAGCTATGTTGACAACCAAAGTGAACTGTGAGGAAACATGTGTCGAGTTTTTTAAGATGCTGCTTGCAAAGAAGGACCTATTGATAAAAATCCACTCATCTGAAAAGTACAGTAACTCAGCTTCACCTTTTAAGTAAGGATTATTGATGTTTTTCTCTCCTATTAGTTTAAGTAGTTAAACTTATTCAGTAAAATGTATGTTATTCAATGTTATTCAAATGTATATATAAAATGTATATTATTTTAAATTGATATCAACTTGATTTTTCCGGGACATGTTCCGACTTTTGACCTTTTCTTTACCCTTTTGTCCCGATTTTTTGCATTGAAATAGGTCAAATCTACTATTTTGTCCCGGATTAGGGTTTTGAAAATATGGTCACCTTATTCATAGACCACACACAGGATCATCGCAAGCTCGGGCGTTGGCGTAGCTGGTGAGTCCTTTTTAGGGCTTTATTCTAGCAGATAGATAATGTTAGACCTTTTCAGCACTTAGTATCTATCAACGCTCTGATATAACCAAATAGTTTGAAAAGAACGCGCCTCGCCAGAAGAAGGCAAAAACCGAACCAAGAAAACAAAAAATAGACAACACGGCTGTAGAGGAGTGAAGTGTTTTAGATTAATATGGGCGGGGCAGTTTTGAAGAATGTGTTCAGGGGGTCTGGATTCCAGGTTCACATGTATAGGTTCACATGTGCAGGTTAACATGTACAGGTTCACATGTACATTTATTGGCATGAGATATCCTGATCCAGGTTCACATGTACATTTATTGGCATGAGATATCCTGAGGCGATAATCTACAGTGGCCAGTGCTCAGGCGGAAAAGGTTGGTCTATAGTGCGTGTATGTAGTATGTGTTCGTGGGCGTGTGCTTGTGTGTGTTAGGATGCACACTCTGTGTGTGGTTGTAACTGTCTTTTTTCTCTTGTTGATGTGATCACTGGCCCAAGACAGTATACATGTTGTTAGATGTGTAGTGCGAGCGTATGATGAATTGAGTGTGGGTGCGAATGAAGACGCGAATGTGTTTAGGCTCGTATAGATGTAGATCCTGCAACCCATACTCTCACATGCAGTAATCAAGGATGCTTTGACACTGCAGGCATGTTTCAAGACATTTATTGACGGGAACACACATAATATCAACAGGAACAGTCAGTGTAACAAGGTCATGCTGACCTGACATCGATAGGTATACATTTGGCATTCAAAAAGGTAAACATCAGAATAGACGTGCATGGTCAATAGCAAAGTTCTTCAATAATGACAGTTCGTAGCGTCGCCCTTGGCGTCTCTGACTAAACGCGTCAGATGCCTTAGTTACTATGACACATAGGTGCAACTTGGCACTCCCCGCCAATTGCACATATCAGGCTGTAGTATAATAGCCGAAAGCACAGGCCTCGTTCTGACGTCGGCCGTGTACTTCTGTTAAATAGGTTATCATCAACCCTGCAGTAATACTTATTGTAGATAGAAGTTCCGCCAATCTGCGGCTCCCACAATATATCTTCGTCACTGGATTTCTGGACAATATAAGACTAACAGTCTTGGATGGCTACCTCGAGCACAAATATATAAGTTCTGAAATGGCGGATCAGTGAGCTGCTGTTCACCCTAGGTAATCCTTTACATGTTCTGCCACCGAAAAGCGTAATAATGCATAAAGGTCGGTATTACCTGGAAAATGAATCCTCAGAACTAAACAAGGAATTCTGTCGTCATCCCGACGCACAGAGATTCACTGGGGAAAACTGCCATAGCAGTTACTTCGAAGATTCTCCCCGAAAAACAATGGACTCTTGGTCCCTTCAGAAAAACAGGACCTCCCGGCTTCCCGGAAGTATATCTCACTCCCGCTTAAAAAACCTTCCCATAGGCCTACGCCGAACTGTCAACCTCTGACCCTAAAGGTCAAACACAATGAATGAATAAACAAGGGAAGACAACCCCTAATCAACCTGACATCGCAGGTAAAGACACAATTATACTTATGATACAAACATAAGCAAATAACTTGACAGATGACTCCGTCGAAAATGACAGCAACATTACTACCCCCCCCCTGTAAAAAAAAAATGCAATTTTTTTTTTTTTAATATGTTCATGAGCAAGATAGCACCAGTATCACTTCTGTGCTCATGCAAACAATGAACCTAATATCAGGTACAATAGAAGAGGGTACAAATCATCTCCCAACATAGGAGAAAATATTTCCTTTAAGCCAAACAAACTAAGGGATACCATTCAAGAAACCTAAGTTGCTGGCAATACCAATCATATATCAAACATTACTAAATAATATAATCATAGCAATATACAAATGTCAATGCTATTTTAGCAACATATCACTGATGGATGGACAAAATGAAATTTGTTAAATTATCTAAACATCATCCAAATACATTTGTATTACAACATATTATGATATTAAGGACAGACCTAAGTCTGAAAATATATCAGGAAAAACTAGGACACAAGATTTAACTGGAATCATGTGGGCATCTAGACAATATGTCCGCCATCACATTATCCGAACCACGGATAGCTCGCACCGTGAAATGGAAAGGCTGAAGAGCAATAGCATAACGAGTAGATCTCGAGCTCTTCAAATCCTTACTTTGCATAGCCGTAAGAGCTTTTTGGTCGGTTTCCATAAAGAAATGCGCGCCCAGAAGGAACCTTTGTAGCTTAAGAATGGACCAAACCATAGCCAACAATTCACGGTCCAAAACCGAGTAATTCCTTTCTGCCGCATTCAGCTTCCTAGAAATATACATTACAGGATGCAGAGTTCCTGAATATTCCTGCATTAGTGCCGCTCCAATGCCAGTGGAAGAGGCATCACTACGAAGGACAAAAGTCTTATCAATCGTCGGTAGTCTTAAGATAGGATGAGATGAGAACAAATTCTTAACCTGATCCAATGAAGATTGGCATTCTTGGGACCAACGCACCATATTAGGAGAACCTTTTTTCAATAACGTTGAAAGTGGTGCCATAATGGAGGACAGATTCTCAATGAATCTTCCATAGAATTGTATCAATCCCAAGAGACTACGCACTTGCTTTTTTGTCTTCGGAACCGAGATATTTAATATCTTTGAAATGTTTTGGTCCTCTGTCTTCAACAGACCATGACCAACTCGATGACCTAGGAAGGAAATTTCACTAAACCCAACAAAAGCTTTAGAGGGTTTAGCAGTCAAACTATGCTCACGTAGAGTAGATAGCAATTCCTTTAGACCCACATAGTGTTCTTCCCAAGTATCGCTGAAAAGACAGATGTCGTCTAAATATGCAATGACATCTGCACGATCTGATAGAATTCGTCGCATCATGCGCACGAAAGTCGCTGGGGCGTTCATAAGCCCGAAAGGCATAAAATTCCATTGAAACAGACCCCTAGGTGTCGAAAAAGCAGTGAGAGGTTTGGCGTGTTCCGTCAGTGGGACTTGCCAATAACCTTTCGACAAGTCTAGTTTAGTAAAGAATTTAGCTTTAGAAAGTCTAATAAGTAGATCATCTAATAACGGCATAGGTTCAGCATCGAACTTCGTAACTTGATTTAATTTGCGATAATCAACGCAAAGACGTATGTTATTGTCTTTCTTTCGAACAATAACTATCGACGAAGAATAAGCTGAAGTGGATGGTTCAATTATTTGTAGTTGAATCATTTCATCCAATTCTTTCTCGACTTGTGCTTGAAAATGAATAGGTATTGGGTATGGTCTTACTCTGATCGGATTACGATCAGTAAGTATGATGTCATGTTCTATGACATCTGTGTGTCCAGGAATGTCGGTAAGGACATCCTGATATGATTGTAACGTAGAGGATACTTGACGCTGTTCCTCAAAAGACAAGTTGGAAGAGACTGTAACGTCTCTCCACGATTCCGTTGAAGTAAGTGGAATCGTAGGAAGAGGTAAGTTCACGTCAGAAAAAATAGTTTCCTCATCCTGTATAACAGACAGGGATGAGATGTGACCATGTTGAACTGGAGAGTCGTCCGTCGCCTGGAAAATAGGCTGTAAATAGTCTGGACGTTCAATAAACTCTGTTAGCATATTTATATGGAAGGTTTTATGCCTTCCATCCACATCGACAATATAGTCGACATCAGAAATTTTCGAGACTATAGTGTATGGACCCTTCCAAGAAATGAGAAGTCTATTCTCTCTTGAGGGCAGTAAGACATATGCTTTGTCTCCAGGACAAAGTTGACGTAGGCGTCTTTTCTTGTTAGCAAATCGCCTAGCTTTTTCTTTCGCAAATTCGGAAGATGAAGTTGCTAACCTGCACGATTCGATAATCTTTTCTCTAAGAGCTATAACATATTCATATGACGATTGTGTATCATCGTCAATATTATCGGAAGTTATCAAATCGTGTAACAAGGACATTGGCCCGCGCGGTTGCGCGCCAAAGACAAGTTCGAAAGGAGAAAACCCTGTATGCTCGTTGGGAACCTCTCTATAGGCAAAGAGGACTGCAGGTAAAACCCTGTCCCAATCTTCAGGATGATCCTCCGTTATCTTGCCAAGTAAGTTCTTTAGTGTCCTGTTAAGACGTTCTACCAATCCATTGGACATTGGATGATAAATACTACTGAGAGACCTTTTAATGTCTAGCGTAGCCATTACCTGAGACATAACGTCCGAAATTAACTGAGTGCCGTGATCCGACAGTATTTCTCCGGGGAATCCCAGACGAGAAAATACGAGCCAAAGAGCATCAGCGATATCGACAGTTGATATGCTCTTCAGAGGAATAGCCTCTGGCCAACGCGTGCACATGTCCACGCAAGTGAGGATAAATTGGTGTCCTCTGGCTGACTTAATTTTGAACGGACCAATGATGTCTATAGCCATTTTCTGAAACGGCCGAATCGGAATATCTGCAGCCTGAATAGGAGCAGCATGTCTCGGACCCCTAGACTTGACCTCTTGACAAATTTTGCAAGATCGGCAATAAATTCGGATGTCTTTATTCACGAATGGCCAAAAGAATGACGCAAGGACTCTAGTTTTAGTTCTGGAAAAACCCATGTGTCCAGCACACTGAGAATCGTGTGCATGCCGAAGAATTAAGGCTCTCATACACTTAGGCACAAGAATTTGCGAATGCATAGACTTGTCCGAGTGTTGTACCATTCGTACCAATATACCATTCTTCATAGTAATATACGATTTGTGATTCGTATTTTGATTGGGATCCCCTTTCTTTGCCAGAAGGAAGTATTTCTTCAAAGAAGGATCCTCTTCTTGACGTTTAACAAACGAGTCATGGGAAATCACCAAGTGCTCGTCTTGGCTATCAACTTCATTACTATTATCAGATGAAGTTGGGGGATTAAGAGCTTGAGCTCTTGTCACCACTGCATTGACCGTTTGAATGTTTTTTTCTTCCCAACTAGAAATTTGTTGCGGGGTGCATTCCTTAACCCCATGAATACGACCGATTATAAGATCCGCAATAGGATTAGGAAGAAGACATGCATGGACATCTCCTGTGAAGAAAGGAGTGTCAATCCTAATAATAGCAGTAGGATAACTTTCCATAGTACCACCAAATGTAACACATTTGATTGTTTTTCCAGTGGCACAGCAAGGATCTATCAGAGACTCCTTAACCCCGACGGTAGTACATCCCGAATCGAAAAGTACTGAGACTAGCCTATCATTTATTAGACCTTTATCTAAGATGAGAGATCCTCTCCCATCATGCGCAACTGTAGCAGGTAGAGCAGGAAGAGGGTGACCAAAACTTTGCGTAGATACAGTTGATGAGTCAAACAATGTTAAGCATTGGGGGCATTCAGTTGCTCTCCCAAAATCGAAAGCACAACCAGTGATAGCCCTAGAGTTACCACTATCATTTGCTGTATTACAGGCTCCATCAAACTCTTGTTGCGCAGAGTTTGCCTGTTGGTAAGGTCTTTTCTTGTTAAACCTAGGTCTACCTCGATTATCATTTCCCCTGTAATTATTTCGACTATCATTTCCCCTGTAATTATTTCGACTATCATTTCCCCTGTAATTATTTCGACTATCATTTCCCCTGTAATTGTTATCATATTGCCTATTGTAATCATCATTCCGGTTTGAATCCCGGTTTCTAAATTCACCATCGTCATAATCTTGACGTCGAGAATGATTACCTCGAAAATTTGAATAATTATTATTTGGATAGCCTTTGCGAAAGTGTCTCAAATTATTACCACTAAAAATTACGAGAACTACCATCTTGTCTCCACTGCATAGACGAAGAACCATCATGTGTTGGATTACTCCGCTTCTGAGTGTAATTTTGATTACTTCCCCTATTCCAATTTTGTTGAGCACCCTGAAATTTTTTTTTGAAATTAGGGCCATATGGTGTTGCCGAAGCAGCTGGCAACCCTTCTTTCACTTTAGAATTGCTAACTGTAGCATGGGGATGTGCTGTGGCATACTGACAACAGTATTCCTCCATTTCTTTTAAGTTTTTAGGCTTACGCTCATGAAGGAATGCAAGAAAAGAATCATTAACAGATGACAAAACCTTATCTCGCAATAATAAGTCCATTAGACCTTCATATGTTTTCTCAATCTGAGACAACTCAACCCATCGTGTAAATGTACGACGTATCTTTGTAACAAAATCAGAGAAATCTACTCCATTTTCTGGCAACATTGTCCTAAAACGAAGACGATAGTCTTCTTGTTTTAGTTGATATTTTTTTAGTAATGCTGCCCTGACAACATCATAATTAGTCCTCTCATGTTCGTCTATTGTCATAAGAGTAGTCACTGTGTCACCTGTAAAAAATGGCATCAGTTGTTCAACATATTTTTCCTTTTTTATGTTATGCGTATCGCACAAAAATTGGAATCTATCTAGATAATCTGCTACGTCATCCTTTAAAGGATTGAAATGAGGCAATTTAATCCTACTAACAAACTCCCTTGTCGTACTCGAAGTTGTTTGCTGAGCACCCGTACTCGCCAATTTCAATTTCTCTAACTCCAAAGTTGCGAGTTTTTCATCAAGTTCCATCTTCTGTTTTCTTTCCTCATGTTCCATTTTTCTGATTTCAGCCTCAGCTTGAGCCTCTCCTCTTTGTCTCCTCTGCAGCAGCTTGAGCTTTCCTCTCCTCTGCAGTCAGCCTCTTTGTCTAATCTCTTTTGTTCAGCTTCAAATCTCCTTTCCTCCACCTGCATCTGCAATTTCTTTTGTTCATCAGCCATATCAGCTTCTTTGTCCAGCCTTTTTTGTTTCGTCGCAGCTTCTCTTTCTCAGCTTTTCTCCTCAGCCTGAGCTTTTTTCTCTTCTGCAGCTAATGCTTTGTCATACTGAGCAACAGCCCATTGTTCTAACTGTTGACCAGTCTTATCAAGGGCTCTCCCTTGTGTAATAAAGTAGTCCAATGTAGACATCTTGTCTACTGAGATCAGTAACTTGAAAAAAAAATTAAATAAATTACCTTATCCCACTTCAATGGGAGACAAGTCTGAAATGCTAGACTTGTATACTCACTTCACTTTCTTTCACACTCTTAGTCTTGTTTATAATGTACCCAAAAAATCACCTGAGTACCTGTGGAAAAAAAATTGCCTTATATCCCACTCACTATGGGCACAAGTCTTTTTTATAAAGAACTTGAATATGTATTTCACCTTGTCTCAATCTTTGTAGATAACAAGTCTTTTATCAAAGAACTTGTATAAATATCTTATATAATATTATTTAACAAACTCTATATGAAGAGTCTACCTTATCAATAATATCAAAACATGACCAAGTATGTGTATGTAGACTGTGCATGACAGTAATGTAGTACAACCAAAAAAAAAATACAAAGTCAAAAATACAAAACAATACAAATGGCAACACTGTTTTAACCAAAAATGTGTAGAGAAATACACAAGAAAGGAGAGACCTACAGAATACAAAACAAATCGACAATCAAAACTGAAAAACAGACAAAATATTACAAAAACAACGTTAAGTACAATTACATCACAGCTAACATCAATAGCGACCAATTGTCACTAGCAAATTTCCAAATTAAGAAAATTTGCACCTACAGAACGCTTACAGTAAGCCTCGATCAAGTGGCATATTTACCGTAAGACCCACCAACCGAAAAACCCGCAGAAAAATACACAAAAACAGTAGAAGTAACATAATATAGCAATCAATTTCAATGTGTTGCAGAACAAGTTCAGTCACAGCTGAAACTAAAATAAATTCCTTGCTCCTTGCGAACACAGAAACGAAATGTCAAACGCGCACTGAACGTCAAATCCACTGTAAACATAAAGTGGTATTCACGAACCAAAGTTACTATGACCTTCTCAAATTAGGGCTTGCACATTGAATGTTTACTATTTCCACGTACTGTTTACAGACACTTGACCTCCAACAATGTAGCTTGAATGCTCTGACCTAGAAAAGTCTGTTGTTGAATGAAACGTGTAACAACCAGCAGTACTGTTTACAATAGGAACCCGCCTTCTATGCAGTTATGGTCCACGTAGCAAATGCCTAGTAGTTAACTTCAGTACATGTCTTGTTATGCTTTATGTAGCATTATAATATAAATGCTCGTACTGTTTATTTGGGTCAACCGTTGATGACCTATATCTGTCCTGTTGTAGCCAAAACTTGCAAGTGTAGAATTAGCGCTGTGTGTTACGGCTGTCCCGTGTGTAGCTTAGACCCACAGATCAGAAGTGTAATGTGTACTTGTCCTTCTTGTAACTTTCTCGCCAAAACTGGAGACATCATACATGTAACAGCCAACCAGGAATGTAAATTTCTGAATCCATAAATGTCAACAATAATGTCAAATGCTCGCTCTGTTCTTTTTAAACCCACCGGTCTGGTCCATCAGAAATGTAAGTTTCTAGGCCACATTGGCGATAAGAAATGTATCATAAGAGCCCACGTAACTGACCACCAGAAATGTAACTGTCTTTTTCTCTTGTTGATGTGATCACTGGCCCAAGACAATATACATGTTGTTAGATGTGTAGTGCGAGCGTATGATGAATTGAGTGTGGGTGCGAATGAAGACGCGAATGTGTTAAGGCTCGTATAGATGTAGATCCTGCAACCCATACTCTCACATGCAGTAATCAAGGATGCTTTGACACTGCAGGCATGTTTCAAGACATTTATTGACGGGAACACACATAATATCAACAGGAACAGTCAGTGTAACAAGGTCATGCTGACCTGACATCGATAGGTATACATTTGGCATTCAAAAAGGTAAACATCAGAATAGACGTGCATGGTCAATAGCAAAGTTCTTCAATAATGACAGTTCGTAGCGTCGCCCTTGGCGTCTCTGACTAAACGCGTCAGATGCCTTAGTTACTATGACACATAGGTGCAACTTGGCACTCCCCGCCAATTGCACATATCAGGCTGTAGTATAATAGCCGAAAGCACAGGCCTCGTTCTGACGTCGGCCGTGTACTTCTGTTAAATAGGTTATCATCAACCCTGCAGTAATACTTATTGTAGATAGAAGTTCCGCCAATCTGCGGCTCCCACAATATATCTTCGTCACTGGATTTCTGGACAATATAAGACTAACAGTCTTGGATGGCTACCTCGAGCACAAATATATAAGTTCTGAAATGGCGGATCAGTGAGCTGCTGTTCACCCTAGGTAATCCTTTACATGTTCTGCCACCGAAAAGCGTAATAATGCATAAAGGTCGGTATTACCTGGAAAATGAATCCTCAGAACTAAACAAGGAATTCTGTCGTCATCCCGACGCACAGAGATTCACTGGGGAAAACTGCCATAGCAGTTACTTCGAAGATTCTCCCCGAAAAACAATGGACTCTTGGTCCCTTCAGAAAAACAGGACCTCCCGGCTTCCCGGAAGTATATCTCACTCCCGCTTAAAAAACCTTCCCATAGGCCCACGCCGAACTGTCAACCTCTGACCCTAAAGGTCAAACACAATGAATGAATAAACAAGGGAAGACAACCCCTAATCAACCTGACATCGCAGGTAAAGACACAATTATTCTTATGATACAAACATAAGCAAATAACTTGACAGATGACTCCGTCGAAAATGACAGCAACAGTGGTGCATGTATTTGTGTGTGTGGTGCGTGTATTTGTGTGGGGGATGTGTGAGAGATTACAGAATTAGTGACCATGGAAAATGTTCTGTTTGAAATTTCCCACAACCTTTTTTATGTTATACTTGCAGAAGTCGGAATACAGCCGCTTAGTTGTCGATGTCCGATTGTCAGGGTTCAATTCCCTTCCTGACACTGCCAACGAAAACGAATTCCTTCATGGCTTTCACGTGCATGACAAGGGAAATCTGACAGGTGGATGTGACGCAACGCTAGGTCACTACAACCCGGATGGCGTCAATCATGGGGGACCTAACGACTATGTCAGGTAATATGAGATAAGTGTTTAAGGAAACATACGAGCTACAGACAGAGAAAAAGGTGATAGATATGGAAGAGGGATAAAGAGGATGGCGGAGTAGATAGAGAGAACGATCAAGAGGGAAGCAAAGAGTGAAAAAGAGGGAACTGAGAGGAGGATAGGGATGGGGGAAGTAGCGAGATGAGGGAAGGACATGGGTGACAGAAGAAAGAAGAAGAGAGAAAGTTAGAGAGGAAGACGGATAGAGCACGTAAAGGTTAGAAAAGGTAGTAGGACAGGGTAGAGAAGTGGAGAAATGACAAGTTAGATAAGTATGGACATTAGAGAAAAGATGATAGAGATGAGAGAATATGACAAGATAAGAGTTATATACAGAAACAGAGAGGAGAGGACGTATGGAGAATAGAGAGGAGAGCTTAGAGGTGAAAGAATAACAGGTGGCACAGGACCTAGAATAACTGAAGTGGTATGTCAAGATAACCAATGTGGAACTGTTGATAAGAACCAGACAAGTGCCCGCAGAACAAGTGATGAGTAGAAGACGCTAGCGATGGATAGGACACTCACTTAGGAAACTTGTTGATAGCATTACAAGACAGACAGTCCTTTTTTCTGGAATCCCCAGGTTGAGAGTAGAGTGAAAATCAAATGTCGAGCAAACTGAAACCAGAAAAAAAATTAGATGAAGAAGACATAACAATACCTGGAACTGATGACACCTGACAGATGGACTTGGTATGAGTTTAATAAGTCCTACGCTTCCTGGGAAGTTGAAAGGTTATGATGATGATGATGATGATCGTAACGATGACGACGATGAAGAAGAAGAACAAGACGTAAAGGGGGGAATAAAGAAAAAAAATAAAAGTTGGAGATGCAAAAATAATTGAGAGGAGAGATAAAGTCAATAAGAAAAGAGATAGGAGAGGTAAAAGATAAAGTCAATAAGAGAAGAGATAGGAGAGGTAAAAGATAAAGTCAATAACAGAAGAGATAGGAGACGTAACGAACAAATGAAAATGGTAATGTAACTTATAATTACTCCTCATGTTTTTGTATATATTTTTTCTGGGTTTAACCGTTCAAGAAAAATAGGTTACAGCACTCGTTATCTCCAGTTAATTTTTGTTAACTTTTATGTAAAAAAAAATTATAATTTACGCTAACTATACCATATTATTATTATAACAACGGTGTTCTGTTCATATGTACAGCAGTTGTACCTATTTCTGATTTTAAAATAGACAGTAAATAATACTTTTGTACAATAACAACAACGCGAAAGACTAACGTTTCAGCTACAACAACTTCGTCAGGGAACTGGACAAATGGATAATGGATGACAACATTAAGGGTAGCTGAAGCGGTTACCAGAAAAAAATGAGGAAATTAGAAGGTGTAAAAATGTTACTCGAAATTAAAGAGCCGTTAGAGTTCTTGCGTCTCAAGGCAAAGTAACCGAGTTAGAAATCAGTTAGCTCCGGCTCCATTCTACCCGGATGGCTCTTGAGTTAGGGATGGCAAAGGCAGTGAGGAAGGAAACGGCCACCCCACCTCATAAAGCTGAAGTCTAGTATAGTGAAGTCTCTAACTGTTCACTCCCGAACGGCAGTGTAAGCTATGAGATTAACTTTGCGGTTACGCTCATTTATACGTGGTTATCTCCCATGTGCACACAAAGAACCGGAGGGAGGGAATCACGCGAAAAGAATAGTCACGATCCGACAAATCAGGAAAGATTGGAAATTGTGCGTTTGGAAGGTTTTACATAGCTAAGCATTCAACGTTGCCAATTCAGATATTTTTCCCTTAATCATTCTAGCTACAAGTCATAAGACGAGTTGGCAACACTGCTGGTTGTCCACGCAGAACTAATCGCTACGTAGAGATCATAAACCCTTTCTATAATTTTCTTATGTGGATTCTAATCTTCAGTGATGGCACCTTGCCCTTTCTTTAGCACGAATGGGGAAAAAACATGAGAAAGAAACATCTCCAATTATAGCTGTGGAATCGTGTGTTTATTTCCTCTTAAGAGAACCATATTTCTAGCTAAATTATTACACTAAATTGTCATCTTAATCACTTTTTCCTGTTGACATTATTGTAACTTTCTGGGCAAACAGGCATGCAGGCGACTTTGGGAATCTTCGGCAAACTTCGGAAGGAACCGTAGAGACGACATTTTCTGATCCAATAGCAACCTTGAATGGGAAAAACTCCATTATTGGTAGAGGTCTTGTGGTGAGTACGAACTGACCAATACAAATCTGTCTGCTATGATGGTGAAGGCATGCATGGTGACTACAAACACAATGTAATGCATACAGCTCATTTAAAAATGAGACAAATCTCAAAAGAAAGTCTTTTCTTCCAGACCTTTCAGCATGCTATTTATTCGACCTCCCTCTATTTGTCTTGCTCTGGGGGTTTCAGAACAATACTTGCAATGTAATGTTATCAGATGGTTTACTTACTGTCTATCTTATCCAACGCCAGCATCTTCTTGTCATCTCCGGTTCCATTGATATTTGTCTGCTTTAATCTACCAGGTGCACAGATATTGTCTGGTTCAATCCACCAGGTCCATAGATATTGTCTGGTTCGATCCACCAGGTCGACAGATATTGTCTGGTTCGATCCACCAGGTCCATAGATATTGTCTGGTTCGATCTACAAGGTTCGCAGATATTTGTCTCGTTCGATCCATCAAGTCAACAGGTATTGTCTGGTTCGATCCACCAGGTCCATAGATATTGTCTGGTTCGATCCACCGGGTGCACAGATATTGTCTGGTTCAATCCACCAGGTCATAGATATTGTCTGGTTCGATCTACAAGGTTCGCAGATATTTGTCTCGTTCGATTCATCAAGTTAACAGGTATTGTCTGGTTCGATCCACCAGGTCCACAGATATTTATCTGGCTTGATCCACAAGGTCCACAGATATTTATCTAGTTCAATCCACCAGGTCCACAATGTTCATTAAACGTTAAATCTGTCTATCCGGATGAAACAGACATTTAGGAGGTAACTTCTTGGTTATCCTGTCTGGTTTTTTTTTGTTGGCCTAAGTTGCACATCTTTATAGTAGGACTGCCTTGACACTTGAGACCCAGACTATTGGTTTTGTGTTGTGCTTTTTCTGTTTCTGTCAATCTCAATACAATTTCTAATAATGTGAAAGTTCCTCAAGCCTTTTATATTTTTAAATTTTTATCGCTGTCTATTCCTCCAACTATGTCAATATTGCTGTGGTGGCTAGTTGGCAGAGAGGATAGTGTGATTCGCTTCCGTTGCTAGGTGGTGTTACCGTTTGGATGGTTCTAGGTTGGATTCTCCGGCAAGCCTATCACTATATTTGTTTTTCTGTTGGTTAGTTTTGTATTAACTACTTACTTAGTCGTCCCTCCTCTACTGTGAGGTGTAGAGATTTGGAAGAGAGACCGCCATACTATCCTATCGGCTATCTTCCTTCTGGCCTGGTTCAATTCTAGTCCTCGGTTCATCAAAGATTGTCTAATGCTGTCTTCCCAGTAGATTCTGGGTCGTCCTGGAGATCTGGATCCCTGGCTCTTAGTTTTCCACGATTGTCGTGGTAGCCGATCTTCTCCCATTCTGCAGACATGGCCAAACCATCTTAGTTGGGACTGTTCTACCTGGGTCTGCAGGGGTTGGGTTTTTAATGCCTTGAAGTATCATCTGGTTGCGTACCATGTCTCTTCTTGTTACTTCATCCATCTTCCTCAGCTACCTCATTTCTGAATGTTTGGATCTGGCTGGTTAAATTTCTACTTCTTTATTTCTCACGAGTGCCTGAAAAATACGTTTATGTGTGTAATATTTATTTATTTACTATGGTACTGTCAGAATAGAAGTATGGTTTTACATCTGACAGATGGTATATGTCTCTGCACAGGCAATCCTGTTTTCTCCATTTATTCTGATGATATTTCACCTTGTCCTGTTTATTTTCAGATCAACTCACTGTCACCTCTCATAAAGCATTTTTATTATGTCTTAAATCCGCAAGGACTTCTTCCCTTTTATATAATTATCTGAACACCACTGTCATATTCACTCTCCAACGTTATCCAAGCTAGTAATTTGAACACATTTTACCAATTAGGCACAACTCAGAGATTATAAAAATCATTTTGTTTTAAACAACGAAGAGAAAAGAAGACGAAAAAAAAAAAAAGATTGAGAGAAAGTGTAGACAACACTTGAGGGGCGCGAAGGGCGGCCAACCTAACAAGACGCAAGTGGTGACAATAATTAGCATCATTCGTCAAAGAGTAAAAGCCTTGAATAAATTCATGTCAACTTCTTCTGTTCTGTGCCATCCATTCAAAGTTCACCCCCCCCCCCCCGCCCCCCCCCACCCCCCCCCCCCCCCCCCACCCCCCCCGCCGGCCGGCCCCCCCCTCCCCGCCCCACCCCCACCGCCCCCCCCCCCCCCCCCCCCCCCCCCCCCCCCCCCCCCCCCCCCCCCCCACATTTATTCTTTTCATTTCCGTCTGCTAACCATGTATTTTTTTCTATTTACTTTCATTAACTTGTTACTATCTGTCGAATTTGGTTTAAAGTTTCTATATTATGGCGTAGGTGGCCCCACGCCCAACCCTCCTTAGTCACCTGTTACGAAATGCTAGGTAGGTTAAGGGTGTCCATATTTTTTTCTGGTTCCCATAACACGCGGACGAACAGGCAATAACATGAGATTTGATTGCCCGTGGGGGTACCAACCTCATCATTTAAATCATATTAGGACCACTACTGCAAAAACCCTGCACACGTTGGCGTAAGCTTTGTCTCACGAGAGCTAAGTGTAGCTGTGGTTCTATGTTCAGTAAGGAGCGAAATCAGGTCGTTAATTGTCGCTGAAGCAGTTTTTCCCTTTAAAGGCTGTAGACAGTTGCAACAACAGTAGCATATCACAGAGTAGAAATACTTCTTCATTCACTTTCAGACGTCAACTTGAATGTGTTCAAAAAGAGAAGTGGTCAACTTGAGGTTGTTAGTATCTCTGTAGAGTTTATCCAGGAATGATACTGGTGATAGCCATATGTGCTTTCTGTTCCCCATATGTTAGACATCTTTAAAGTCATTTTATCATTGCCACAGTTACACTCATCAGTAGTTCATATCTCTACCTTGTTGAATAGATGGTATCGCAATCTGTTGTGGCTTGCGCAAAGTCATGGAGTAGAAATGAAAAAGAACATGTTCTGAGAGCGGGAGAGATAAGGGGAGTAGAAGCTACGTAAGAATACTGTGGGTAACAAGATGGGGAGTGAGACATTTGAGTAGAGAACTACCGCAGGCCTTACCTGAACGCGACAATCGAGTAACCATAATAATTTGTTAAGTATTAAGCCAAGTAATATGTTTTTGGACCCATTAACAAGGGGGCCCCAAAGAACAAGATTCAGGAGAATGTTCCACGTTACAGAAGAGAATAGGAAAGGCCAAAGCTACATTCAACAACATGAAACATATTGTTGCGTGCATATTTTGACGCACATATTACAAAAATCGATATGGCTATTTAATATGGAAAAGATATAGACATTCATTCATTGGTGTATGAAAATGCTGTCTATGGTAAAGCTAGATAATTCATGATTGATTCACACTTTTGATTATAGGAGTAATCGTTCTTGATATTGATCCGGCGCATGGATATGGCACTCATGTCCGTACTTATTTGTTAGGGCCAGAAGATATATTAATTTGCTTATTATGTTTATGGCCTGAATTCATATGTATTACATATTATTAGTACAAGTAGAATCAGTCCTATATTGTATATTTTGGATGGGTAGGCAGGACTATATTCTTGTTATGCCGCTCTAGCGGAAGTAGGAGTTGTCTTGACAAGTCGTGATGAGTTCCGAGGTACCGTTTACAATGGCGGTTACGCATTTTCCAGGGCTGGTACATTCTTCAGTAAAAATGATTTATGAAGTGGTTTTTCTTCTGTAGGAGATTGTGTCTCTACTAGAGCTTGTGTTAGAGACTCTCCTAATGTACGGTACCATGTATGATTCGGACTCCAGGTAATTCCAGACCCTATTTTTGATGATCTCATGTCGGTTAGACCTAGCTGGAATTTTGGTGCTTCGCTAAGCTAGGGTCATGTTTGTATCGACGAAGATGACGGGCTTCCATATAGCAGTTATGTCTACGTGAAGTAACTGGATTACTGTAGAACTGTTTGGAGGAACTTTAAGAAATTATTCTTATACATTTCAAATTAACTTTGGCTTAGATATACCCTCCTGTGAGTGAGTGAGCGACAACTCAGGAAGGCGGCCATGTTACATTCCTGTCATCATATTTTTGAATCACTGTCCAAAGAACGGGCATGTATCTTATTATTCGGACAGTGGCAAGGAGATCTCAATTTTGATAGAAACCCCTTATCGTGGTTTCATAATATGATATAAACTATGAACATAAAGCAACTTTAGTTACTTACCGATCCGCCTTCACTGACGCGCTTAGTCAGATAGGGGATGCGGCCATTATGTATCATGACATTTTAAGCTATTGATGTACTACCTATTATTTATGAATGTGTCATGACTTGGGATCTACTATGTATGCCTGCAAATTGATGTGTCAACCTGTACCCATGATTTACTCGTTATGTCCCAGTGTGTGCGTCTAAATAAACTGTGTAAACAAAGATTCCAGCAGTCTGCATTGGTGCCTTGTAGACACAAGTGAATGAGTGATTAGATTGGTCAGAACACGAACAGTACACCATTCGCGTTAATCACACTCTACACTTCTACTCCATATATACACCATCCTGCGTCTGTTGAATTGACCAAGTTTAGGGCCTGCTTCCCCTGGAGCCTTAGAGGGAAACTACTGCTTACAGCTGCCTTTGCCTTCCCTAACTCAGGACTAGGGTGAGTTACCCATTTACAGCTGGGTAGACTGGAGCATGCCTGATCTCAACAACTCTGTACACTACAATGGACATATACAGTAGTGGCACCACAAACAACATGTTACAGTGATTGATAGTGGAGCTTTACAGAAGAAAGAGAATACACCACACTTCTTTACAGAATGACACTGTACACATATACTGACATCCAAACAGTTATCTCACAAATTAAAACTGAGAATCATAAAGTGTTATATATATTCTGCATTTCTGTATGGTGCAGAAACATGGACGATGAATAAGCATTTGGAAGAAAGAATTGAGGCTCTTGAAATGTGGATATATAGAAGAATGGGGCGTATCTCATGGAAAGAGATGAAAACAAATAAGGAGGTCCTAGAAAATCTAGGTATGAAAAGGGAACTAATGAGGGAGGTCAAAGTTCGGCAGCTAAAATACTTTGGCCACATAAAAAGGCATAACACCTTGCAGAAGACCATAACAGAAGGGAGAGTTGAAGGCAAACGTGCAAGGGGAAGACAGCGCTATAAGTGGGAAGACAACATCAAGAGATGGACAGGAAAGAGTCTATCAGAGTGCACCACCAAGACAAGAGACAGAAGACGTTGGAGATCCATTACAGCCAACCTTCGTTGTGGAGACGGCAACTGATGATGATCCACGTTACAGAAGTGTGGATAATGAAATAAACTGAGGAGATTTTGAAATACGGGAGATTTACATGCGATAACAGAAGCGAAAAAAGAAGGTTTCGAAATAGAGGAGATTTACTGGGATTATTGGAGGCGAAAAGGGAGGTTTTGAAATAGGGGATATTTATTGGTATATTGGAAACGAAAACAGGAGTTTCCGTAAGGATATTAGCAAGGAAAACAAAGTAGAGTCATAAATTGAGGACAATCCGTGAGGTAAATTGTGAATCTGTACCTCGTTAAACTGAGCCGAATAAAAAAAAAGGTAAAACTTAAAGAACATGGAGAAGGCAACTCGAGACAGTCATGGAAGGGGTAAGGAAGACATGGAAATACCTTCCGCGGACGGCACAGGATAGTGAAACTTGGCTGTCATTTGTTAATTAAAGGCGTGTGTTCTTTTAGTGACCTAATTTGTAATGATGAAGTTAAATCGTAAGCCTTGACATTGTTAAACTTAAATAAAAGAGACTGACCACGTCTAAAAATTTTCCACACAGGTGCATGCTGGGAGAGATGACCTAGGACAGGGCGGCAATCCCACCAGTCTAACCAATGGTAATGCAGGTCCTCGTCTCGCTTGTTGTGTGATTGGCTGGGCTTAATGACCTTACAGCACAGAATATCCGGTCTCAGAAATGTCGGAATTGTCTTTTCTTAGATCATGCCAAGTCTGTCCTAGATGATTAGTAAAATTAATCTGTTTGAAACATTTTACTCTGACATCATGTGTTGATTAAATTACTGTTATTCTGTTTTCAATTATGTTGTTGTTCTGTTTTTTTTTTTGTTTGCTTATTTTAATATCAGCCAAACGTTTGGTCTTATTAGATCTATAGATTATTGGACTTCTTTCGTAACAGACAGTATCCAGAGGATGTTCTTACCTCTGCCTTAGAGCGTGTTCTCCCTATCTCACGTCTAGAGGCCCTCAAACCCCGCCTTAACACCTCCTCTGATAGAGTCAAGTTAATAATGACCTATCACCCTCACAACACTGCTGTCAAAAGGATCCTGTATCGTCACCTATGTAATGAAGTACATTGATACAGCGATAAAATTTGTAATTAATAGTATAAAAGTCGGAAGAATATGTGTAGAAATAGAAATAGTTAAGTTGTAACGCGTCTTCGTTACCCGCACCATTCATCGCATTGAGATAAGAACGTAGTGTGAAAACCGTATTGCCGGGCCAGTGATATTGGATTTATATCTCGCCCGTAAAGAGTTAACTGAAACACTTTCTAAACCAACAGGCTTAGTTGTTCCAAGAAAGATAGTAAGATTCAAAACAAGGGAGGCATACACGAACGCATAAAAAGTGAGAGAGAGCGACACTTGCTAACTGCATTGTCAAGCGTTAGATGCTCGGACTAACCAAACGAGAAGACAGTGCGCGGCGATTCAGTAGCAGGTGTTCGGTAAGGCTGTCGCAAGCTTGGTAGAATTTAAAAATATCACGCAAAAGCCACTACTTTTTCAGACATAGGCACATAGGGATAAACACTATAAACACACACACCTTGCTCTGTTTGAAAAATTTGGTACATTTGTGACGTCACAGACTTGGTCTTTATTTGGTAAAACGCAAAAGGCGGGGGGAGAGAGAGAGAGAGAGAGAGAGAGAGAGAGAGAGAGAGAGAGAGAGATGGCGTACATTATATGATAATGGAAATTGAAACTAACTCTGGAAAAAAATATTGAAATCTTTATTAATCAGAATAGGAACATCAAGGTTGGTTAGTTTGATAGCTTATGGTCTCCTAATAAATAATATGCTTAAAAATACAAAATTCCCCAGATAATAAGAAAGTTATGGACAAAAGACTGTTTTGGGTCAGACACACAGAATGACAGAAAATCGTCCTTGCATTCACTAAAAGTAACTTTTTTGACGCGTCCTTGAAAAGAAGCCAGCAAGGGTACCGGTAATCTGCTAGGGGAGGGGTAGACAAGGGGGAGACAAATATATTTTGCAGTAGAAATTTTGAAGTGAATGAGAGGCAGAACTTGGTAAAACCCAAGAATCAAGTCTGTTTTCGACTTTTACTGCAAATATTCGGACTTTATTTTCAAATTTCAAATGTAGTTAGCTACCATTGGCCAATGCATTCTATATTATTAACCATTTGGATAGGCAGGACGCCATTTGTATAAAATCTGTCCCTGAAGCAGGTAGATGTCATCCTAGAAGTGTGTAAAACTTAAAATAAAAAGTGTTTGACATAATCTAGCCGGCAGCAAAGCTGGACTTGTGGCATCCATCTAACCTGTCCTTATTTCATTGAATTCTGATAAGAAGAATATCTGTATTATTCTGTAATGTGGGCAAAGGCAAAAATTGGGAAAGTGTATGACATGCCTAAAGAGACAGTTTCGGTATACATATTTGATTTATGTTTGAATATTGCATTGTTGAAATTAAAAATTATTGTAAGACTAAAGTAGAATAGCAAGCCTCTGTGTTCGCTGAACACTATTGATTGCCTGGAGCGTTTATATTTTGTAATAAAAGAAAAGTCATCATATATGTATAAAGAGATGTACATACTCCTATTCAATTGTGTTGAAGAACAATATCTAAATGACAGTGGCGTATCTGCTATATGGACCTGAGGTGGGGAATTCATAGTAAGATGTGAGTTCATATAAGTTAGGGGCTGGTGCACCTGTTTGCACACGAGGCTGACCCCAAAATTATAGAAGGTAGAGAGTTAAATATATATATATTCCAGTTATGAAAAGGCCAGGGTGTCTTGTATGTTGCAGGGTTTTATTTCCTGTTGCCAGCCGGTAGCAGGAAACCTGAAGTATTTTGTCTACCCAGTAGAGGGTCAAGGGCCACAAAAACTATGTACTATCTTCAAGCTGAGCTCTGAGAGCAGTTGTTCTTTGCAGAGTCAGATCAGCGACTTATATCTACACGTGGGAAGTCAAAGGTGATGTGCCAAGATCTGGGCACCCTGAAAATTCATCAAAATTATTAACTGAAAATCCATATTAAATGACTATAACTCTCTGGGGCATGATGATAACAACAGCTCCTCCTACAACAAACTCACATCAATACTTATTATAGAACAGTCTGTGAAACCCCTTAAAGGAACATTTAGTTACATAATATTATTATTGGACCCAGAGTCCTTGTGTTTTGGTTTTCCTTTATTGTGATATACCTTTTCTTCAGTTTTTTAAAAGACCTGTCCAAAGAAGGAAAGGACAGGCATATTAAATTGTAAAAAAGAAAATATTCAAAGTTAAACTAAACACACTGAGTTATTAAGTTCCTTATAGTGAGTTAGATTGTGTTGTTTTGATGTACTATCATTGCATTGCATTCCCTAGACACTAGCCACATCAAACACCATATAATAGTACATACATCCCGTGTGAGATCTAGAGAGGTAGCGTTAGGTCCCTTGAGAACTCATCATCATCACCTTCTATTTATTCAAGGTCTTACATAGCTTGACCTCACACGGTTGACACACATAACACCATTCATTGTCTTTTACCATCATAACCTCTCCAGCAATTAGACTTTGCTACATAAATTGGGGTCTGCTGTCCCGGGATTAAACTTAGGAACAACATTATTAGTAAACCCAGGGAATCCCCATTATAAAAATTTACCCAAGAATTTGGGAAGTTGATGAATTATCAGAGCCTGGATTAAGTTAATTAGAATTGTTATTAGAAGAAGTCAAAGAGAAAATAAGAGAGAAGACAATGGCATGGAAACAATACTTAGGAGCTAAAAACACAGCAGGACAAATAGAGAAATATAGAGAATATGTGATACTCAGAACAGAAGCAAAGAACAAGGTGCTAGCAGCAAAACAGAAGTCCTGGGAAGAATTTGGAGAAAAGCTAGAAAAGGATGCGCAAGAAAACCAGAAATTGTTCTATAAGACCCTAAAGAACATGAGGAAGGAAAAACAATGCCCTCTTAAATTTATAAAGGACAAGCAAGGCAAATTGCTTACTGCCCCGAAGGAAGTAATGGAAAGATGGAAAGAATATTTCTCAGAACTCCTTGATGGTGAGCAAGGTAGAGCATCAGAAATGATAACCACTAGCACAGAAGAGGATACAAATAATGATGAAGATGACATAAAGATGGAAGAACTGAAGGCAGCACTGGAGAAAATCAAGATGGGCAAAACAGCAGGGCATGATGGTATAACACCAGAAATGGTTAAGTACATGGGAGCATCAGGCGACCTATTACTCCTAAGGGTCCTACAAGCAGCATGGTACAACAAGGCCATACCAAAGGATTGGGAGATTGCCATCATAACACCGATTTTCAAAAAGGGTGACAATCGACAATCTGGAAACCACAGAGGCATATCCCTTCTCAGTGTCCCTGGTAAAATCTACTCTAGAATCCTAGAGCAGAGACTCCGATGCCTAGCTGAGCCACAATTGGATGAAGCCCAGTGCGGATTCCGAGCAAACCGAAGTACTCAAGACCTAATCTTCACACTCAGGCAGCTGAGTGAAAAGGCTCTTGAGTACAAGAGTGAGATCCATCTTTGTTTCATAGATCTGGAAACGGCGTTTGACAGGGTCCCCTGGAGCAATCTTTGGGACTGTTTGACAAGGAAGAACATTCCAGCACCTCTGATACATGCTATACAGAGCTTCTACAAGTCTTGCAGAAATTATGTGAGGACAGCAAACTATAAGTCAGAAGAGTTCCGGACCACCACTGGTGTAAGACAAGGCGATATCCTGTCACCTTATCTTTTCATACTCCTCATGGACGATGTCATCAAGGCATGTAAGGAGAGAACAAGAAAGTATTCAGTGGGGTACTGGAAGATGAGACAGGTCTGTATTTCAGAGCTAGCATTTGCTGATGATGTTGTCCTGATTGCTAAATCAGAGACACATCTCCAATCCAACCTGCAAGTCTGGAAGGAAGAGCTGGAGGAGAGAGGGATGGTCATAAGCAGCTCTAAAACAAAATCCATGGTGATATCACGAGAAGAAAGAAAACATCAGATTAAGTTGGGAGAACATGTCCTGGAGCAGGTCGACCACTTTAAATATCTCGGAGCTATTATAGACCGAACGGGGGGCATCAAAGAACAGTTGGCCACTCGAAAAGCAGCGGCTGGGAGACTTTATCAGGGCATAAATCGAGGATTCCTCAGCAAGAAAGAGGTTGGTAAGAAAACGAAGATGGCTGTATACCGCTCCACCTATGTCCCAGTCTTGACATATGGATGCGAGTCATGGGCAATGACTACAACCCACAAAAGCCAGATCCAAACGTCAGAAATGAGGTATCTGAGGAAGGCGGTTGAAGTAACAAGAAGAGACATGGTCCGCAACCAGACGATACGTCAAGGCCTAAAATCCCACCCGCTGCAGACCCAAATAGAACAGTCCCAACTAAGATGGTTTGGCCATGTCTGCAGAATGGGAGAAGATCGGCTACCACGACAAGCATGGGAAACAAAGAGCCAGGGATCCAGACCTCCAGGACGACCCAGAGTCCGCTGGGAGGACAACATTAGACAATCTTTGAAGGACCGAGGACTAGAATGGAACCAGGCCAGAAAGAAGACAGCTGATAGAATAGTCTGGCGCTCTCTCTTCCAAACCTCTACACCTCACTGTAGAAGGGGAACGACTAAGTAAGTATTATTATTTTAGTGGTAAAGGTATTATAACATTTTAAAGATTGATATTATGGCAGACTTGGCCAAGTTCAGATCTGCTGCTGTGCTGATTGCTAAAGAGATGTGAATGGAGGGGCAAGTTATGATTGCATATGTCACAGCAGAATGTGACAAATTTATTGAACGTGAAGAAAGAAAATTAGAGGCAGAAAGAAAATTAGAATCTGATAGATTAGCTGAGGAAAAAAGGGCACACATTGAGGCTGATAAAGAGATTAAAAGACTGCAGATTGAGGCTGATAAAGAGGCTAGGGCATTGGAGGCGGATAGGGAGGCTGAAATTAAAAGGCTCCAATTTGAGGAGAAGAAATTGGAGGCTGAAAGGGAAGACAAGCGATTGGCTGCTGATAGGGAGGAGAAGAGATTACAAAGGGAACATGAGTTACAACTAAGGGAGTTGGAATTTCAAGGACATGCTCCTGAAGGTGGTAACAGCCCTTCTACCTCCGATGCCACTGCTAGTCAGGGAGCCTCAACCTCAGCTATGGGGTTTCATTTGGACCATTTTGTCGAAAAGGAGGATGACATTGAGTCATTCCTGAGTAGATTTGAGGTATTGGCCACCACCTATGGGTTATAGAAAGAGAGGTGGAGTTTAAAGTTATCTCAGGGGCTTCGGGGTACATCTTATGAAGTGTTTGCAAAGATGAGCAAAGATGACCAGGACAATTATGACATGTTAAAGCAGGCTCTTTTGCTAAGGTACGAAAAGAACGGTGAATTTTACAGGAAGAAGTTTAGAAATGCCAAGCTACTGTCGGGTGAGATCTATCACCAGTTCTCTGCATGTTTAGAGACCTACTTGGAGAAATGGACTGCTCTGGGGGAAAACCCAAGATCTTAGAGAAATGATCCTTATTGAGCAATTAAGAGAGTCCATGGCTCCAGACTTGAGAAAGTTTCTCATGGAACAAGGTGCAGAGAGGAAGGGTGAGTTACTCAATGTCGCTGAGAGGTATCAGGCAGCCCAGGCAGCGGTAGCTGGTGCTAAAAAGAAACATGTAGACAATTATAAGGCCCCCCAAAACTCTAATAGATTTGACAACAAAGATCAGGGTAACAAAGGTAAGCAAAACTTTGATAGGCCACGCAATGATTGTAGACATAAAAACCCACAATTCAATGACAGGAAATATGAGGAAAGAAAACCTTTCCAAGGTAGATTATATTGTAGATGGTGTAAGAGGGAAGGACATGACACCAAAGTTTGTACTAAGAAACCTGCTGGATTTGCTGCGATGAAGTTGGGGAAAAAGGAAGTAAAGGTAAAACCTACTGGACCGCAGGAACCTTATCACCCCCCAGTGTGTGAGGATGTTGTATGTAATGGGGTCACCATTAGGTGCCTATATGATACAGGTTTAGATTATGATTCAGTCGTGAGTTCGCACTTGGTGAACCCAGATCAGTATACCACAGAAACAGTGGAGATACAAGGGGCGACCAAGGACATACCACTCGTGACACTTCCCATTGCAAGGATAACTGTGAAAACTCGCTATGTGGAAGGAGTAATCAGAGCAGCAGTGATCGACGCACCCATCTACCCTCTGATATTGGGGTGTCGTTATGTCTTTTTAGGGAATCCCAAGAGACCTGTGGTCATGGCAGCAGTACAGACCCAATCACAATCCAGGAAGGAAGAAGATGAACCAATAAATACTCATCCAGAGGAGATGAGGAAAGCACAGGCTGAGGACAGGACACTCAAGCCTTGCTTCAAAAAATTACCTAAATGCCACACACCTCCAAACAAAGGGGACTATTATATGAAGAACAAATTGTTGTATAGGAAGACTGGGACTGGAACAAATAGCCATGGACAGTTGGTACTTCCTACTTCATATAGGGAGAGAGTGATGGAATTAGGACATGCGATTCCCTTCAGTGGTCATATGGGGATCAGCGCAACAGGACAGCGTATAGCTTGTCATTATTTCTGGCCAGGTATAACGGAGGATATAAAGAGATATGTAAAATCCTGCCCAGAATGTCAAAGCGTAGCTCCAAAGCACTAGACTGCTCCAGCAACTCTAGGAGAAATGCCCATTATGGGAACACCTTTTGAGAGAGTTGCGGTGGATATTGTGGGACCTCTCACTCGGACCAAGAGGAGGAACAGTTACATCCTTACTCTGGTGGACACTTGTTCTATGTGGGGAGAGGCGGTAGCCCTGTCGTCAATCGATTCGAAACATGTGGCAGAGGCATTACTTACCATATTCACCAGGTTAGGATTCCCGCATCAAATCTTGACTGATAACGGCTCACAGTTCAAGGGGAAACTAACGGAAGAAGTATTCAGGATCTTCCAAGATAGGCACTTTCATTGTAGTCCCTATCACCCCCAAGGGAACGGCCAGGTAGAGAGGTTCAATGGGACTCTCATTTCTATCCTGAGAAAGCTGGCACATGAGAAACCTGATACGTGGGACCAATATCTGCCCTCTGCGTTGTTTGCGTATCGGGAAGTTCCACATAATTCAACCGGGATGGCACCCGCAACCCTGTTATTTGGGAGGCCAATCAAAGGTCCATTGGAAGCCTTGTTGAGGACATGGACAGATGAGAAGGCAGAAGAAACTGTTACCTCATCATATCAATATGTGAACGAGCTGACCCCTCGTCTTAAAACTGGCTGGAAACTTGCAAATGATAATCTCAGACAAGCCAGGAAAAAACATGCTGCATATTTCAATAAGAAAGCTAAGGTTAGAGAACTATTTGTGGGAGAGAAGGTCCTGCTTCTACTACCCGGCAGCAGTAATAAATTACAAATTGGATGGCAAGGTCCGTATACAGTTCTAGAGAAGGTGTCTAGAACAAATTATAAAATCGACAAGAATGGGAAAGAAAAAGTATATCATGTGAACCTTCTAAAGAAGTATCTGGACAGGGAAATCCAGGAAGGAACACACTTAATGTCCTTGTCGATAGCAACGGGGATGAAGAATGAACCACTCACCTTTCGTGAGTACCCCCTAAAACCATGTGAGACCCCTGCACATGTAAAAGTCAGTAACCACTTGACGAAAAAAACAGAGGGAGCAGGTTCAAAAGGTTCTGACTGATCATACGGACGTGTTATAACGGACAAACCGGGGCACACAAATTTGTTGGAATATGATATGAAACTTGTAGACCCAACACCAATCTGTATGAGAGCCTATACTATCCCGTTTGCAAAGGAAAAAGCTTTGAAAGAGGAGATTGATTATCTGTTGAAAGAAGGGATTATTTCACACAGTGAGTCTCCATTTAGCTCCAGCGTGGTTTTGCTGAGAAAACCCTCTGGAGAACATCGTCTGTGTATAGATTACAGGAAACTGAATGCTGTCACAGAAAATCAGGTGGATCCGTTACCTGACACAAATCAATTATTTGCCAGGCTGAACAAGGCAAAATATTTTTCAAAGGTGGATGTTAGCAAAGGCTATTATCAAATTCCCGTAAAGCTTGAGGTTCGACCTTACTTAGCGTTTAGCACTTCGGAAGGACATTATGAATTCAACATGTTGCCGTTTGGGTTGAAAAATGCTCCGAGTGTGTTTTCTAGGATGATGCGAAAATTGTTGGATCCACTGAATAACCCATGCATCACCAATTTTATGGATGATATTCTCATTGCTACGGGAACATTTGAGGAAAACATTAACTCTTTGACTATGCTGTTTGTTAGACTTAGAGAGGCTAATTTGACGACTAGACCAACAAAATGTTGTATTGGATGTAAAGAATTGGAGTTCCTGGGGCACACTGTATATCAGGATAGCATGACCCCTGACCCCAAGAACCTTGAGAAATTAAAAAGAGCACCGCGGCCACAAACAAAGAAAGATGTGCGATCTTTCATGTCGTTATGTGGATTTTATCAAAAGTACATCAACAATTTTAACTCTATTTGTGCTCCTCTGGCGGATTTAGCTCGCAAAGGAAATCCTGATAGGATTGTTTGGTCAGCACAGTGCGAATTGAGTTACCAGGAGTTAAAAGAGAAACTCACGAGCAAGCCTATTCTAAAATTGCCTGATTTGACTCAGGAATTTGTGATAAGAACGGATGCAAGCAATGTGGGCCTGGGGGTCACTTTGTTAAAAAGATCCGAATCAACATATGGAGAGCTGAACCCAGTCGCTTATGCTAGCCGCAAGTTGAACAAAGCGGAGAAAAACTATTCAAAAAGCGAAAAAGAATGTCTGGCTCTAATCTGGGCTATTAGAAAGTTCCAGATCTATCTCTATGGTAGAACATTCGTGGTCCAAACGGATCATCAGCCTCTCGTTTTCTTATCACAGGCAAAGAACGAAAATGCTCGCTTATTAAGGTGGTCGTTACTCCTACAGCCTTATTCATTCACTATTGAATACATTCCCGGGTCACTGAATGTGGGTGCAGATTTTCTCAGTAGGCACCCCTGTGATCATAATCAGAGTATTCCCAAGGCATAAGGAGAGAAATTTGATGTATGTGTATCACTGTTTTTGGAACTTGCATGTTCTTATGTGGGGAGATGTGTAATGAAGTACATTGATACAGCGATAAAATTAGTAATTAATAGTATAAAAGTCAGAAGAATATGTGTAGAAATAGAAATAGTTAAGTTGTAACGCGTCTTCGTTACCCGCACCATTCATCGCATTGAGATAAGAACGTAGTGTGAAAACCGTATTGCCGGGCCAGTGATATTGGATTTATATCTCGCCCGTAAAGAGTTAACTGAAACACTTTCTAAACCAACAGGCTTAGTTGTTCCAAGAAAGATAGTAAGATTCAAAACAAGGGAGGCATACACGAACGCATAAAAAGTGAGAGAGAGCGACACTTGCTAACTGCATTGTCAAGCGTTAGATGCTCGGACTAACCAAACGAGAAGACAGTGCGCGGCGATTCAGTAGCAGGTGTTCGGTAACGCTGTCGCAAGCTTGGTAGAATTTAAAAATATCACGCAAAAGCCACTACTTTTTCAGACATAGGCACATAGGGATAAACACTATAAACACACACACCTTGCTCTGTTTGAAAAATTTGGTACATTTGTGACGTCACAGACTTGGTCTTTATTTGGTAAAACGCAAAAGGAGGGGGGGGGGAGGAGATGGCGTATATTATATGATAATGGAAATTGAAACTAACTCTGGAAAGAAATATTGAAATCTTTATTAATCAGAATAGGAACATCAAAGTTGGTTAGTTTGATAGCTTATGGTCTCCTAATAAATAATATGCTTAAAAATACAAAATTCCCCAGATAATAAGAAAGTTATGGACAAAAGACTGTTTTGGGTCAGACACACAGACTGACAGAAAATCGTCCTTGCATTCACTAAAAGTAACTTTTTTGACACGTCCTTGAAAAGAAGCCAGCAAGGGTACCGGTAATCTGCTAGGGGTGGGGTAGACAAGGGGGAGACAAATATATTTTGCAGTAAAAATTTTGAAGTGAATGGGAGGCAGAACTTGGTAAAACCCAAGAATCAAGTCTGTTTTCGACTTTTACTGCAAATATTCGGACTTTATTTTCAAATTTCAAATGTAGTTAGCTACCATTGGCCAATGCATTCTATATTATTATCCATTTGGATAGGCAGGACGCCATTTGTATAAAATCTGTCCCTGAAGCAGGTAGATGTGATCCTAGAAGTGTGTAAAACTTAAAATAAAAAGTGTTTGACATAATCTAGCCGGCAGCAAAGCTGGACTTGTGCCATCCATCTAACCTGTCCTTATTTCATTGAATTCTGGTAAGAAGAATATATGTAATGTGGGCAAAGGCAAAATTGGGAAAGTGTATGACATGCCTAAAGAGAGAGTTTTGGTATACATATTTGATTTATGTTTGAATATTACATTGTTAAAATTAAAAATTATTGTAATACCAAAGTAGAATAGCAAGCCTCTGTGTTCGCTGAACACTATTGATTGCCTGGAGCGTTTATATTTTGTAATAAAAGAAAAGTCATCATATATGTATAAGGAGATGTACATACTCCTATTCAATTGTGTTGAAGAACAATATGTAAATGACAGTGGCGTATCTGCCATATGGACCTGAGGTGGGGAATTCATAGTAAGATGTGAGGTCATATAAGTTAGGGGCTGGTGCACCTGTTTGCACACGAGGCTGACCCCAAAATCATAGAAGGTAGAGAGTTAAATATATATATTCCAGTTATGAAAAGGCCAGGGTGTCTTGTATGTTGCAGGGTTTTATTTCCTGTTGCCAGCCGGTAGCAGGAAACCTGAAGTATTTTGTCTACCCAGTAGAGGGTCAAGGGCCACGAAAACTATGTACTATCTTCAAGCTGAGCTCTGAGAGCAGTTGTTCTTTGCAGAGTCAGATCAGCGACTTATATCTACACGTGGGAAGTCAAAGGTGATGTGCCAAGATCTGGGCATCCTGAAAATTCATCAAAATTATTAACTGAAAATCCATATTAAATGACTATAACTCTCTGGGGCATGTTGATAACAACAGCTCCTCCTACAACAAACTCACATCAATACTTGTTATAGAACAGTCTGTGAAACCCCTTAAAGGAACATTTAGTTACATAATATTATTATTGGACCCAGAGTCCTTGTGTTTTTGTTTTCCTTTATTGTGATATACCTTTTCTTCACTTTTTGAAAAGACCAGTCCAAAGATGGAAATTACAGGCATATTAAATTGTAAAAAAGAAAATATTCAAAGTTAAACTAAACACACTGAGTTATTAAGTTCCTTATAATGAGTTAGATTGTGTTGTTTTGATGTACTATCATTTCATTGCATCCCCTAGACACTAGCCACATCAAACACCATACAATAGTACATACATCCCGTGTGAGATCTAGAGAGGTAGCGTTAGGTCCCTTGAGAACTCATCATCATCACCTTCTATTCACTCAAGGTCTTACATAGCTTGACCTCACACGGTTGACACACATAACACCATTCATTGTCTTTTACCATCATAACCTCTCCAGCAATTAGACTTTGCTACAACCTATCTCTCCTCCAAGCTGACCCAGCGTCGCGGGAAGTGTTTATTGAGCCACCCTTGGTGGCATATAGGCGGGATAAAAATTTGAGGGATCTCCTAGTCCACAGCAGTCTGAAAACTGCCAACGATGGCCACTTTGGTACCAAGCCATGTAACCGAACTCGATGTAAGACATATCAGTATGTAATGGAAACACGTTCAGTCTCGTTCCCTAACGCCAAGTTCACCATCACCCATGGCTTCACATGTGAGTCACGCAACGTCATTTATGCTATTATATGCAAACGTTGCACCATTACTTACATCGGCCAAACGGGCACACGCCCGGGCGACCGATTCTGCAGACACCTCTACGACATCTCTCAGTTTAAATCCTCACCTACGGCCATCCAATTCAATGGCCCTGAGCACCACGGTGCCACTGACATCCAGATAACAGCCATCAGGTCCTGTTCCTCGGACGCCAACAGTCGGTTTCGCCAGGAACAACGCCTCATCCATCTTATGGGTTACCTTAAACCACACGGTTTGAATACCTAACATTCTTTTGTCTGAGACGCCTTTCTCAATCTAGTCCCTATTGTATTATGACTGTCTACTTTGATGCGATCACCCATAATTTTTTTTTTTAATTAATTTATTTTTTTTATATTTTATTTAAAAAAAAAAATTTTTTAAATATTTTATTTTATTTATTTATTTATTTTATTAATTTATTAATTAATTTATTTAATATATTTTATTTATTTATTTATTTTATTTATTTATTTTTCTTTTTTTAATCGCTTTTCCCTCACTTCACATATTTTAATTTTAATATTATTATTATTTTTTTAATTATTATTTTTATTTTATTTAATTTTTTATTTAATTTTTTTTTCTCTCACTCTTTTCCGGTCCTTGTTTTCATTATTTCTTATTTTTTGTTTTTAATGTACTATTGACTTCCGCTTTCCGGTTTAGGGGCAGCCATCTTGCTTCACATGTGACTGGACACAAGGGAGGTTTTTTTCTCTTATTTTTAGTTTCATGTTCTCTACTTAATTCTCATTTTCTTTCCCTCCTGTCTCTTGTTTGTCTGTCCCTGACGAAGGCCTTGTGGCCGCAACGTAGGTTTTTCTTGTCCTTTCTCCTTGTAAGACGTATTACTATTTGTGTGTGTGTGTGTGGTTTTTTTTTTCCCATTCAACTAGATTATTTTAAGGCGCTTTTCCAGATTCCAAAAATAGCCGAGTTTGGGGTAAGTGTCACGGGACGCGAGTAATTCTGCATTTAAATTCTTAAGACCTATTGCCAATATTTTGTCGGTAAATTTCTCAAGGCATGAGAAAGCGGGCGGTTGTTTATACCAATTGTCCATAGCAGACAGCGTCGTCAGAATTCGTGGGAAATCGACCAATTTCGCATGGGTTGTTTACATAACAATAGACAGCGCTCGGCGTGAGCCCGGTAAACGCAACAACATTCACCTGGAATGCTTTCACAACAGGGGGACATTACATCAACAGATTATCGAGGTAATCGACACTAAGTCTCGGTGGTGTTTACACAAAGCCAGTAATACCCAAGTATATTTTGGCTAGTAATAGAATATAATGGACAGACCGGCGAGGCTATTTTACAATGAGCATTGTGTTCAGTCAGATCTCACAGGACTTCACGGAACAATATTGGGATTAACGGAGACGCAAAGTCGGGGCGAAGATCAATATGGAATACGTCATTATAGAAAGACTATTGAAGGCTGCACAGACATCAAACGGACAGCAGACAGAATGTCTGGGAGAGGAAAAAACACGAAGCGACCATAGCAAAACATTACAGGAACGTTACACAAGTAATGAGGACGGGTTGTCTGACTGAAATAATGACGAATGGAACTTCACATGCACATCAGGAGCGAACACGGGAAATAGCCAGAGGCGATTCGAACCCGATAAAACCCAACGAAATTTGTCGCTCGGCATTGCTAAGAGAAAGCAGTCCGTCAACCTACTTGGGTTTTAGATTTCACGAGAAAGAATCAGGACGTGTGTCAGTGAAATTCTTGATATAGACACCAAGGTTAGTGTTATATAGTTTGTACCTTATCATTATTATATCTTAACTTCAGTCAGATAATATATACATATTTTCCATAAATATAACACTGTAAATACCAGTCACGTTTATTATAATATTATATTTCACACTAATAAGTACAAGTTACAATAAACACCATGCAGAGAATTATTATATTTATAACATTGCACAGTTTCCAGTAACTATAACGAAGTAAATACAAGACACTTTTATTTTGCCTCTTACATTAACTGTTAACCGTGCAGTAAACACCGCACAGCCATTCCTTATAGTGATAAGATTTCACATACAAGAACACACGACAGGCGTAACATAGTTTACGGGGTACTTACAAAGGGTTTGTTATTTTTATCCATCGCAGTGGTAGAGACAGGGACCATTTGAGATAACTCAGCCTTCGTCTTACTACCCTGTTGGCGTTAATCACGGGACAAGTGCTTTAGAGTAGGGCCGACCAGAGATACTGCGACGACACGCATCTCACATGTAATTAACGGCAACGAACCTACCAATACTCAACGGGGGTTTAGAAAGGAATTTGCCAGACGGTGAAGGAGCTTTTTGTCATCGACCACCCACATAGAAAAAGTAAGCAGAAAATACCCAGAAGGATTGCTGCATTACTAAGAGCTGTCCACGTGAATTAAATGATCAGAGGTTGCAGGAGCAAACGGACGATCTTTACAACAAGTGCCTTTGAGAAATTGTTATCAAAAGTTGCATAAGCATACAGACGATCTTGTAAAACCAGTGCCTACAAAATTTATCGAGATCCTAAATTACCTGCAGTAATGGACAGATTCTCGCAGTAAAACTGATGCGCCAACACATTCAACTAGATACCATATTTCACCATCATCACCACATGAGCAAAATATTAACCCACCCAAAGGACATCTGCATACCAGACGAAGTTTCACCCGCCTAACATTGCTTTCTACATAACCTATGAACACGCCACCCCAGCTGCTCGTGGCAACGTCAGCACTCGCTTTGTGAAGAATAAAAAGAACAGGCCATCGACCTCGGTCGAGATTAAGTGGACCGTCCAGTGTTATTGAATGCAGACAAAGACTTGTCCATGGTGTACACTTACCCAGCGTTTTATTAACGGTCAGCACGAGACTAAGAAAACAAGATATCCTTTTTGTTAGTATTTAGGAGTTACTTACATTTTACCATCATCATCACACAGTATAGATTTAAGATTCATTTGTGTATTTTGCATTAACTATTATCTTTCTTCACAGGTATAGTTAATGTCCGTCTTAGTTGCATTTGTATTAGTGAAATTGAATGTTGTTTCCTTTCAGTAATTCAATAAATGTTGTAGTTGTGTTTCCTTTACCAACACACGTTAATTACCTATATAGAGAAGGAAAGAAAGTTTGCAAAAGAGACATACATTTCTTCCTCTTCTGTTTACTCAGTGTAATAGGGGAGGTGGGGGCTCGTTAGCATTATAATATATATAGAGAGGGGGATAGAGTGGTAGGAGTAATAGTGTCACGGGATCCAGAATCACTTGGACTATCTGCGGGGACTTTATCCCGAAGTCTTAAATTCACCTTCTTCACTCCTGCTGCCTATTTTCAATCGGTTGCCAGGCAAATCTGAGCCATTGACAAAGCCGGCACCACCCAGATAACTCTCCCTGGTTAATCCTCGGGTTAACCCTGTGACAGTAAGGCATAATATTCTATAGCATGTCTACTTACGACTCAGTTGAAAGAATCGTCGAGAAAACACAGTGTCATCTTGGTTATCATACCGATACTAGCTTCTGCACTTTGAAAGCTAACTAGGTGAAACATCCTCACAAATTATCTAGTCCCACAGTCTAGAATAGATTTTGTTTGTAGTAAAAACCACTGCTTGATCCACATGATCAAAAAATTATTAATTGAATAATAGCTAAATCTGCTTATTACTACTTGCTTTGAACCACTTGTTCAAGACTTTTCACAAAATACTTCTACTTTCCTCAAAGGCTGTGCTCGGACTAACTAAAGCCTTCCGGAGATGTTCCGCCGGGGAATGGCGTCGGCAAGCTCACTGAGCCTATTCATTGGTCAAGAATCATGAGACTAATTTTTAACATATCGAACGCCACTCTTAGCCTCAATAAAATATTATGCCACCGAGTTAACTTTTATAATCTGTTTCTAGGATGGTGGTCATTTATATGCCAATTTATTTTTTATTCGGCTTGGGTTAAAATATAGTCTGTGTCCGAAGAAATAACGGTGTACACTGCCACACATTCACATTGTCACAATGGAGGTATCACGCGTACAGCTCAATACTAGTCGCATCCCTTCATTTTGAATGTGTTCCAGTCATTCACATTGTCACAATGGAGGTATCACGCGTACAGCTCAATACTAGTCGCATCCCTTCATTTTGAATGTGTTCCAGTCATTAACATTGTCACAATGGAGGTATCACGCGTACAGCTCAATACTAGTCGCATCCCTTCATTTTGAATGTGTTCCAGTCATTAACATTGTCACAATGGAGGTATCACGCGTACAGCTCAAAACTAGTCGCATCCCTTCATTTTGAATGTGTTCCAGTCATTCACATTGTGACACTGACAGCGCGAGTATTCCTAGACCATACTCTATTACTGAAATTACGAGCTGATAATACAGGAGGATCTGCACTCAAGATCTCATGTTTTTGTTGACTCATATGAACCCTCGTGTATAGATGTTAAGCACAGGTTAGATTGGAATTGGTATATTATTGGATTTATCCTTCAACTAACGAACTAGTTTATATCACTTTGCGAAAATGCACTTTCTTACAATCCACCTAATTCTAACTTGTTAAATCGCCATGACTTTATTGATCGGCGGCTGCAAGCTCCTGCGTATTCATTGGCTAATCCAATAATCCCTTGTTCATTCATAAACGAAGCGTGTGTATACATATTATACTACAATGACAAACTTAGTGAAGAAAAAGCAGGATTTCGTGCAGGAAGATCATGTACAGACCACACAGCAACACTCAGAATCATCATAGAACAATCAAATGAGTGGCAGACCGCCTTGTATATCAATTTTGTGGACTTCGAACAAGCTTTCGACTGTATAGACCGTATTGTGATGTGGAAAATCCTGAGACATTATGGAATCCCAGAGAAATTCATTAAAATCATCTAAGATTCTAACGGGAGGCCTCATGCACAGTAGTACACAAAGGAAAACTATCAGAGCCCTTCACAGTACATAGTGGTGTCAGACAGGGATTTGTGCTGTCATCAACAATTTTTCTCATGGTCATAGACTGGGTCATGAGACAAGTGGCAGACCAGAACGCCAAGAATGAAAGAATAAGTTAAAACAATATAAGAGCAGGACTGGGACGGTCGGAGATCAAGTGCCAGGCCAGAGAAGAACTAAAGATACCACCGAACAAACAACTGTGGCGTCTCTGTCTCGTTGCAGCATACTTTATGATAGAGGAACCACACTGCCAAGAATGTCAGGAAGAGAATGACATAAACCACTACCTGATCCACTGTAAAAAGTACGAACAACAAAGGCTTGAATTAAAAACTTACTATAGAAATCACAATATAGGCATGACAGGTGATAAGGTTTTAAATATAGATGCCCCAGGAGATGCCCAATCAATACTTACAAGATATATACATAAAACAAAGGAAAACATATAAGGTTAGTATTTCAGAAAAAAGCATTCAAACAAATAAAAATTAAGCAAGAACTAAAAAAAAAAAAAAAAAGCAGAAAAAAAAAACAAACTTACTAACTACTCATAGGACAAGGAAAGACAACGAGGTTTAAAAAAAAACAACAACTCAAAAAGAACAAATGCTAATACAAATTACAACCAAGTGTAAAGGACAATAGTTATCTATAAACATTACAAAAGAGAAAATAAAATGGACAAATACTAATATAAATTACAATCAGCAACTGCAAAAGACAATAGTTATTTAAAATGAATACAAAATTAGTAAATAAAATGACACTAAATACCCCAATTACAACCAATTTTCAGGTAGATCAATGTGGAACGAGAAGAGGCAATAACGGTCAGCTGTTAAGTGCCCGCTCTCCACCCATCACCTCTTCAAAACAACAACAACAACAGCAAAGATGGGACAAATCATACATTTAAAATAAGACAAAGGAAATGAGAATAAATAATAGGCAGATGGACTCGATAAAGATCAATGATCAAGTTGAAGAAGTAGAAAGCTTTATATTTCTGGGGAATAACATTGACTAAAGAGAGGGAACAGTTGGTGATGTCTGCTCAAAGATAAATAAAGCCAGATATGCTTTCAATGCCGTTTGACCAATATGGAACTTCTCAGCTATATCCAGAGAGAATACAATCAGAATCTTTATCTCAAATGTGAATTCATTCTTGCTGTATGTCCCAGAGACATGGCATGTCTCAAAGAGTATCACCTCCAAGCTACAGATATTTGTAAATAGGTGTCTCCGACAGAACCTCTGTAAAAGATAGCCAGACGTTATGAAAAATATAGAGTTAAGGAAAAGATGCAGACAACAGACAATACAAACATAAATTAAGGTAAGAAAGTGGTGATGGAAAGGACATACACTCAGAAGAGAAAAAATCAATCATAGCCAGAGTGGCCCATGACTGGAACCCACAGGGGAAAAGAAGAGTGAGGAGGACAAAGAGAACTTGGAGAAAAACTATTGAACAGGAGACTAAGGAAATTGGAATGACTTGGGCACAGCTGAAAAAGTCAGCCCAGAATAGAACGAAAAGGAATGATGATGATGAAGTTGATTTTGGTGTTAAGTTCTTAACAGAATGGAATAGGTTCTCTACAGCTGAACATGGGCCTTGAGGTCTATCAAGAACAAGAAAATGTCACGGAAAGATGTGCGTCTGTGCAAAAAGAATCTCTCAGGCAAGTTAGACGTAGATTTCCGTCTGCTAGAGATAATTTTCAAGACCTGTCAAAACTGAGTCCTGTGATAATTTTAAACAAGGTCCCATTTTCAGAGTTACCTTTTATACACATTGCAGAAAACAATGTCATCACATTAGAAGAGCAGTACAGGAAAACAACTTTTGTTTGTTTTAGAGAGGAACCACAATTTAAAGAAAGGTGGACTTCCCACAGAAAGTGAACTGTTTTGGATCGGTGTACTCCCACATAAGGAATTTAAATAGATGTGCCTTTACGTGTGTAATAATCCCAGAGAGTAATGCTGTAAATGAGAGCATATTCTCTCTTGCACCATCATTTAAGGTAATAGCAAGAAACAAAATGCAGCTACACCTGTTTGACCCTATTGTAAAAAAAAAGAGCCTTGCTGTTGTTTTGAAATAAATGTAAGGACTTTACTGCATCGTCAAACATGTTAAAACACTATACTTCTGACTAGTGGCATACTAAGGGTGTGTGATGGGGCGGTACGCTCTGTGTGACAGCCAGGATAAGAGTATCATCGGACACTAATATGAAAGTACTTACTGCTAAATGTGCACTTGTAAGTGTGTTTATGGGGGGAGGGGTGCAAAAAATAGGATCCGCCCTTGGTGCTAAATGGACACCTCTGCTTCTGGTAAAGGAAATGGCGAAGGTTCCAGCGGCGACGTCACTGATGGCCTTAATCTGTTGGTTTTTTTTTTTTGGTTGCCAGTAAGGATAATCTTTTTTCAATAGTTTTTTTTTTTAAAAGTGTTTATCTTTTTTTGTGAACGTGTTTGACTTTTGTTCACAGTTTTCAACTCTGCCTAGATCTGAGTTTGTTTAGTTTTTTTTTTTCCTTGTCTTGTCGAGCTGTCATTTTCCTTCATTTGTTGAAGCACGCCACCTTGATTAGAGTGACCACACCTTCGGATTTGGCCAGCTTTTCAAATGAAAATGTAGCGTCTGGTTGGCTTTAAAAAAAAATTTCCGGCTTTTAAACAAAATTAGAAAAAAAGAAGAAGAAATCAATTTTTTTTTTGGTTGGGTCTTTTATGCGATAATCTTTAGAGGGATTTAATTGTTTTGGCGGGATGATATTTTTACAAGTTCCAAGATGTTAAAGCCTACATCAAATATTAAATGAGTAAGGACATGAAAATTGATGACAAAAATGCTTTGATCAATTGACAGTCTTATCTGTTAAGTCAAATCAAATCTGAATGATAATACTTTTTTTTTAACTACTGGCACATGAAAAGTGGATCAAATTCTTTGAACAATCAAGAAATGTAGAGCTATATTCTGAACTACTACAAATTGCTGTTTTTTTTTTTTTCTTGGCAGCTAATTTTATTTCAAATTAGTAGTTAACCTAAACGGAAATGTAAATTGGGTCTGAAAGTCGCGATTGGGTCCATTTTCCTGCGATACGGGTTCAGCCGAAAATGGCGGCCAAACCTTAGTTGGCGTAACTCTCCATTCACTAGCCTAAGGTAACCTAAGGCGTCCAGACGTAGCCCAAAATTAAAAATCTAGGTGTATCTAGTTGTTTTGTAAGGTACAATCTAGGGGGTGTTGGGAAGTCAGGTATTGGTAGTACCTCTGGTGAAGGAGCTGTCATGCCCTTTTCAGGGCAGCTCGGCCACCTTTGGTCCAAACCTGGCATCCAGCTCTCACCTGTGGCTCCTCGTAGCTGTCAGCATGCGACAGCGGCCACCCCCCGGGCAACGGCTTTGACAGGCCGGCTAAACTAGGTGAGGGTAGCCGAATGGCTATAAACCTTCGGTGAGTTAGGGTCTGCCTACCCATGCATGCGAAGACTGGATTCGATAGACTGCGCGGAAGAAACCACCTGTTGGTTCAACGGGCATGACGGCGATTACCAGCAACGCGCTGTGGAGCGTAAGGAGCACGGCGAGGCACGTAGAAAGCCCTGGTCATCCACTGCACCTGACTTCATCTCCAGTCGTCTTGACTTGTCTTGCCACTGGATTGAGATGGACCCAGGCGAGAGAGTGAGGTCGACGAATTGCGCAACTCTTCCTCACTTTAATCCAAATCACTGCGCAAGTCACTCTTTCATCCATTCATCCATCCATCCATCCACTCACAACAAGTCCTGTGGCGATGGGCGAGCGGCGAAGCGGCAGGCGTGGGTACGCTGGCAGTCGTAGTCGCAGACCTACACACAGGCGGCTCAGGCCATATGGTCGTCTTCCACTGATCGGAGCAGCAGTGGGATTCGGCAGCCCCCCTGAGTGACTGAGCAGCCCTCTTTAGGAAAGCACTGCTCACCTCCATGGCATGAGGAAGGGGCTAGAAAAGGTGCCCTAAACATTGCCTGCTCCACCATTACCTAACCAGCTTACCGCGGTTGGTGGGTACCCTACTTCGGCGGGCGACATATAAGAAAAAGAAAGGACAGATTTTTCCCCCTCATTCTAGGCGCATGGAATGTGCGCACTCTCCTTGACAAAGACTTTAAAGCAAACAGACCTGAGAGACGAACTGCCCTGATTGGGAGAGAACTGGCCAGGTACAACATTGACATAGCAGCACTGAGTGAAACTCGACTTGCAGGTGAGGGCCAACTTTGCGAAAAGGGTGCAGGTTATACATTCTTTTGGAGCGGAAGAGGAACTGAAGAAAGACGAGAAGCAGGGGTTGGATTTGCAATCAAAACAGCAATTGTCAGCAAGTTAGCGGGGCCCCCAAAGGGAATAAATGACCGACTGATGACGGTCAAGATCCCCCTGTTCTATGGAAGAAAACATGCCACCATCATTAGCGCGTATGCACCAACTATGACAAACCAGGATGACGTCAAAGATAAGTTTTACGAAGAACTACATGCAGTCATTGCATCAGTTCCTAAAGCAGATAAGCTCATCATTCTTGGTGACTTTAATGCAAGAGTAGGCTCAGATAACATCTCCTGGAATGGCACTATTGGAAGGTACGGCGTGGGTCGCTGTAACAGCAATGGACTTCTTCTCCTCCAGACTTGCGCAGAACATGACCTCCTTGTCACCAACACCATTTTTCGACTTCCTACCCGCAACAGCACCTCCTGGATGCACCCTCGCTCAAAGCATTGGCACTTAATTGACTATGTAATTGTTAGGAAGAAGGACAGGTAAGATGTCCGGGTGACCAAGTCCATGTGTGGTGCCGAATGTTGGACTGATCATCGCCTCATTGTATCTAAACTTAAAATTCGTATCCAACCAGCCAGGCGCCCTCAGGGGAAGAAAACTCAAAAGAGGCTGGATGTCACCAAACTAAAGAAGACAAAAATCAAACAGTCATTTACTGACACCTTAGAAGACCGTCTCAAATCTATCTCGCTAGACGGCCAAAGTGTGGAAACAAATTGGGCAGCCCTAAGTGAGCAGATCTACAACACTGCTACAGAGGTCCTGGGTCTTTCCATCAAGAAACATAATGACTGGTTTGATGAGAACTCAGATGATATAAAGCAGATGTTGGCTGAGAAACACCATCTCCATAAAGCATATTTAAATGATCCAAAATCTACATCCAAGAAAGACGCTTTCAACAACATGCGTAGAATCGTCCAACATAAACTACGCCAGATGCGGGATTCATGGCTGAGTAATGAAGCAGATGAGCTCCAAGGCTTTGCTGACAGCCATGACTTGAAAATGTTTTACCTTGCACTCAAAGCGGTCTATGGTCCAACATCATCAGGATCATTTCCCCTCCTTAATGCAGATGGAAAAAACACTAATTACAGACAAGGAAAAAAATGCTCCAACGCTGGGCTGAACATTTTAATAATATTCTGAACCAGCCATCATCTATTAACGACGAAGCCATCATCCGCCTGCCCCAAATTCCTATAAATGAAGCATTAGATGATGTACCAACTCTGGAGGAAACTAAGAAAGCGATTCGTCAACTGTCTAGTGGAAAGGCCCCCGGCTCCGATTCAATTCCTGTTGAGGTTTATAAAGATGGCGGTGCAGTTCTGATAGAGAAACTTCACATGATCTTCCAGCAAATGTGGCAGAGTGAAACCATCCCACACGATCTCAAAGATGCGTCAATTATACATCTATATAAACGTAAAGGTAATCGCCAAGACTGTAACAATCATCGAGGCATCTCTCTTTTATCAATCGCTGGGAAGATATTCGCCAGAATCCTTTTGAATCGCCTTACGGCTCATCTTGACAAAGGTCTTTTACCTGAAAGTCAGTGTGGATTCCGGAAAGAACGTGGAACCACAGATATGGTGTTCGCTGCAAGACAGCTACAAGAAAAATGCCAAGAACAGCACTGTGACCTGTACACAGCGTTCATCGACTTGACAAAGGAGTTCGACACGGTCAGTAGAGAGAGTCTATGGAAGATCATGGCAAAATATGGCTGCCCAAAGAAATTTTGCACAATAGTGCAGCAACTGCATGATGGAATGCAGGCTAGAGTTCAGGAAAACGGTGAGCTATCAGAGCCTTTCCCCGTCTCAAATGGAGTTAAACAAGGGTGCGTACTTGCACCGACTCTGTTCAGTATCATGTTTTCTGCTATGCTGACTGATGCTTTTACAGACGGGGACACAGGAATCGTATTGATGGAAAATTGTTTAACCTTAGGAGGCTTCAAGCAAAAACCAAGGTCAAATCACACACCATCAGAGATCTTCTGTTTGCTGATGATTGTGCCCTCAATGCTGGCTCAGAGGCTGATCTGCAGCATAGTGTGGATAGATTCTCCGAAGCCTGCGCCAACTTTGGGCTTACCATCAACACGAAGAAAACAGAAATCATGTACCAACCAGCTCCTGGCACAGTTTATACTGAGCCAATCATCAAGGTTAATGGTGAGAAACTGAATGTTGTGAACAGATTCACATACCTTGGTAGCACACTATCCCAGAACATTGTCATTGATGATGAGGTGAACACCAGGATCTCCAAAGCCAGCAGCACATTTGGCAGATTATACACCAACGTTTGGCATCGAAGTGGCATTAGTCTACAGACAAAGCTGAAGGTGTACAGAGCTGCGGTGCTTCCAGTGCTGCTATATGCAAGTGAAACATGGACTGTATACAGGCGCCACGTAAAGAAGCTAAACCACTTCCATACAGTCTGTCTCAGGAAGATAATGAACATCAAATGGCAAGACAAGATCCCGGATACCGCCGTTCTTGACAGAGCTGGTATCCCTAGTATTGATACTATTCTGATGCAGTCACAGATTCGCTGGGCAGGTCATGTAGTCCGCATGCCAGACCATCGACTGCCAAAGATACTCTTTTATGGTGAGATACAGAAGGGTAAACGCTCCCATGGTGGCCAAAAGAAGCGCTTCAAAGACACGTTAAAGACGTCATTGAAAACCTTTGACATAAACCCAGACACATGGGAAGCTGCTGCGCAAGACCGAACTGCTTGGCGCACATCTCTTCGTAAAGGTGCAGCGGCATGCGAATCATGCAGAAGAGCAGCGGCGGAACAGCGGAGACAAGCTAGAAAGGACCGTGTAATAAAACCTTCACATGAAGCAAACATTCCCTGCCCACACTGTCCGAGATCTTTCCAGGCCCGCATCGGGCTCATCAGTCACCTTCGTACCCATAGACTAACCTAACATATTCCTAAATAATTGGATGAACAGAGTGGTCTTCATCACCCGTGATGGACGAACAACACAAAACAAGGTACAATCTAGATTTTTATCTTTTTAATTTAAGGTGGCAACACTGATGACGATACATATTTAAAATAAGGAAATGACAATTGTGTATTTTTCTAAATGAAGAGTTTTCCGATTCTGTGTTACAACTGACTGTTGTGTATTTCTGCCAGAGGTAATTGGCAATCATGTTTTATAATCTTTCATTCCAAGCAAAATAGATTTTGGAAGCATAATCTATGACTTTGCAGCACACAGTCACAAGATTAAATTCTGGTAAATGGAAAGAATAGGCTAATGTACCACTGTCCGCCATTTTTCCCTAAGGTTATTCACGCAGAAAATAAATATTAGACAAACATAAAGGTATGTTTTCAGGCACTCGTAAGAAATCAAGAAAAAGTAGGACTGCAACACATAACACTGGAAATTTACATAGGACAGTCCAGTCTACTAATGATGCAATCACTTCTGTTGTTCCCCTATTATATAGTAGGCCTAGGTCAGACTACACAAGACAAATAGCCTACCTTAATACTGTATCTAGTAGGCCTAAATGATTGAAGACTAAGAACAGTAAGTACAGGACTGAGGGTAGGTTTTGGTATTGTATAAACATTCTAAACATATAAGGATGGGAAACTTGAGGCATGTAAACAATAAATAAACAGACAAACATAAAGGTGTTTCCTCTGCTCTAAAGGTACTTGAGTATTGCCTTGTTGCCATTGACAGCTTATTCTGTGCACCAGTGCTTAAGGTCAGAAAGACACATCCACCTCCATTTTCTGTTGCATTTGTTGCTGATCCGTGTATGTATACATGAATCCAGGTGTTATGTGAGAAATTTTTCTCTGTGTATTTTGTGGTAACTTTTGATTTGCCACTTTTCAAAACCCTCCACTCCCAAAGGAGCATAGGCCTTCAACAAACACATGCCAAGTCCTCCTGTCACGTGCCATCATCTCAAGTTCTTTCCACGTTCTCCTCGTCATTTTCATCTCTGTTTTCAGCTCTCTTCTCCATGTGCTTCTTGGTCTACTTCTGCCTCTCTTGCCCTGGGGGTTCCAGAACAAGGACTGCCTTGTAATGCTATCAACAGGTTTCCTTAGTGTGTGTCCTATCCATCGCCATTGTCTTCTTCTCACCTCTTGTTCCACTGGCACTTCTCTAGTTCTTGTCATCAGTTCCACGTTGGTAACCTTGTCATACCATTTTAATCCCTCTGTTCTACGCAAGCATCCATTTATGAAAGTCTGTAGCTTTTTGGTTGTTGTCTTTGTTGTTCTCCATGTCTCAGAGCCATACAATAGGACTGACTTCACATTTGAGTTGAAGATTCTTATTTTTGTGTTGGATCCAATTTCTCTTGATCTCCATATATTTCCCAATGCAATGAAAGCTCCTCTTGCTTTTTGTATTCTTATTTTGATATCGCTGTCTGTCCCTCCAACTTTGTCTACATTACTGCCAAGATATGTGTATGATTCTACATCTTGTATTGGTGTTTCTTCAAGTTCAACCATGTTATCATTACCTGCATTTATTCTCATTATTTTTGTCTTTTCCCTGTGTATTTTCAGACCCAGTTGCTGTGACCTCTCATCAAGTGTTTTCAATTTGTCCTGCATCTGATTACGGTTATGGGACAGAAGAGCCAAGTCATCAACAAAATCCATATCATCCAACTGCTTAGTCAGAGTCCATTTCTGTTGTGTGTTGTCGATGATCTGATAACCCAGTCTATTGCTAGTAAGAAAAGAAATGGAGACAAGAGGCATCCCTGTCGCACTCCTGTTCTTATCCCAAACGGTTCTGTAAGCTGTCCTTCATGAAGAACTCTGCATGTCATGTCTTCATATGTTTTCTTTATTAAATTAATGATCTTCAGGGGAACTCCATAATGCAATTTTACAGTGATTTAATAGATGTGATGTCACTTTTCTGTATCAGCAGTTATTCATCTTATTTGGAATTGAAAACACTATATATCCTAATTATAACCCATCAGAGGTTGAAGTGATATTTCTCGTCACCAGAAAATAAAAAATAAAAAAAAATAGGGAACTTAAAAATTTGCAGTAAAAAGTAATTAGGCCGCCTACTCAGACTATAATTGAGAATAGTTTATTTTAGTATAGCAGAATTTTAATGTGCAGAATGTCTACAATAAAATAATATGAAAAACAGAGAATAACAATATTATATTATTTACAGGATTGCAATTAACCCATATCAGTAGAAGAGGTGTTGAGAATAGACAGACTTAGAGAACTGCACTATATAGTAAAGCAGTATGCAACAGGAACCAAAAACAAAAATTAATATGTAAGGATTACTGAGGGTGAAGTGGGAAATTGAATGTGTATTAAGGTTCTCATGATACATATTGATAATAACAAATAAATAGTTAACCAGGTTTCATCCCAAACACCCCAGACTTCACCTCCTCCTATTTTTTTTATATGTACAACAAATGTGGCCTACATATACTCTTTGTTTCCAAAATTATTACTTACACTGTGCCTCAATTTTGTGTGTGTGTGTGTTTTTTTTTTCCCCAAAGAATTCGAAACAGCAGAATATACCATGTTTTTGTGTAAATTGTTTATGTGAACATGCACTTATTATATATTGAGCTGATGGGAAATTGATAGGGAGTCAAGATGTGCAGTGTTTCTCCATTAGTATTAATACAAGCATAATTGGAATTTATAAAAACACAATGCATGTAGTAAAAAACACACCAACAACGTTAACAGTAGAATATGAACTTAATGAAGGCAGTTTATTGTTGCAGTCAATGAAACTTGCTTTCCTAGTCATGGAACATCAAGGTAATTCATATATGGCCATACCTACAGCACAGTCTGGATAAGTAGAAATTACTGGGACCACCTAAACAAATTATGTTATCAGGAGTTTGCTCAGATCTGGACATTTTGCAGTCAGAATAAAATAGAGAGTAAAAAGTAATTATTTTTACCCTTTATGTACAACTGTTTCATCATTTGAGTAGCATTTTTCCACTTGTCAAAAGCAAATTAAAAGCGCAAAGTATAGCGTCATGTCCTTTATTTGTACCTTAGATGCAAATACCAGAACATTTAAAACTATATATTTCATAATGAAACTTGGTGACAAATGAAAATCACAAAATATTACTATTGGAAGCCATGCTGGTGTAATGGTTACCACATTGCACTGGCAATCAGGTGTTCTTCTTCTTCGTACACTCAGACGTCCACTTGAATGTTCTCAAAGAAAGCAGTAGTCAGTTTGAGGCTATTTGAATCCCCGTAAAGCTTTTCCACGAAAGGAGCTGGCGTCGGCCATATGCACTTTCTCTGTACCACATATAAGGGGCAACTTTGAAGCAGATGTTCAGCAGTCATTTTATCAGTGCCACAGTTACACTGATCGGTAGTTCCTATCTTTAGCTTGTTGAATAGATGGTATCTCAATCTGTTGTGGCCAGTGCGGAGTCTGAAGATTACCACTTGTTCTCTTCTGTGGAGCTGGTAGTAAGCATCATTCTGTGTGTGCCCTGGATGTTCTACATTCCATTTGTTTCTGTATCTGATTCTGATAAAACTCTTTGCCTCCTCAAAAGTTATGCTTGCATCAGGCTGAGGTAGATGTGAACCTTCTTTTGCCATTCTGTTAGCCTCTTCATTGCCGGCGATGTTACAATGAGATGGGATCCATTGGATCACAACACTTTTGAATCGTTGACAAAGTTTGTGGAGCACTACTCTGAGATCATCCAGGTCTGTATTATTTTGTCTTTTCAACGTTGCAGTTACTGACTGTGCATCAGTAAAGAAAGCAACTTGTCTCTCTGCCGTTTCTTCTGTCAATATAACCTCTGCTGCAGTTTTCAAGGCCTCTGCCTCTGCTCTGAAGTTGCTGGAGAATCGTCCTGTCGCCACTGACAACCTTTTTTCTGCACCAGTGCTTAAGGTCAGAAAGACACCCCCACCTCCATTTTCTGTTGCATTTGTTGCTGATCCATCTGTGTATGCATGGGTCCAGGTGTTGCGTGGATAATGTTTCTCTATGTATTTTGTCGCTATGGATTTTCTATCTGTTGCAGTTTGGCTCTTTTTTTTTTTTTTTTTTCGTACGCCCGCTAATACTCGAGGCGAAATCTCAGGTTATTATTAATGTCTAACCTGACATTGATTTTACGTGAGTATCCCTTTTTCTTGTACAGAGACAGGTGTCCCTCGACATTCAGGCAAATACTTGCCGATTTCGGAGGTACCCATTAGAGCTGGGTCGGCTCAGGAACCGCCAATCCCTGGTCGACAACACTCCTTCAAATGTCCTCGCCAGGTCTCGAGTTAATCCAGTCCAAATCCCGGTCAACGAAAAATCCTCAAATGCCGTCGCCCGGATTTGATCCTGCATCACCCGGTCACCAGAGCGTTGTTGTAACCACTACGCTAGCGCGGCTCCCTTTTTTCTTTCAATTCCAGGAATGTTTTCTATCATTTTAGGGAAACGATTTTGTTTCCAAACTGGAAGCTTGTGTGCAGTGTAGATGGGTTTAACAGGTGTTCAAGGTTCAAGACCGGGCATGGGTATTTGAAGAAGTGTCACTGACTGGGATTTTGATTGAATAACCTGAACGGCTCCTGAGATAAACCCTCTGTGGATGGGAAGGAGTGAAGCTCCTTACCTGGTTGGGAGGAAAGTCCACAGGTTCCCCAGCCTCACAATGACATGTCATTGGGCCGAAGGGCTGATAGCCCAAATGCTGCTGGTTATGAAAAAAAAAAAAATAATAAATGTACACATGCTGTTTAACTTCACTCTGATTGATTGCTAAAACAGTAACAGAAGTCACTTTATGGTTTTAAAATGTAGACTAGATCAGCAGCAGGGAACCTATGTGATGTGAGGATCTACTTTAGAAACACTGAGCTCTCTAAAGATCTGCCTTGATACAATCATATCTGTTTCAGGTTCCAGAGTATAACAAATGTTGAAGAAGTGCAGCATATAAGTTATTTGCATCTCTGCAGCATAACCCTCTTACTGCAATTCTTTCAACAAGGCATTGAAAAATTGAAACTAAATTATATTTTACCAATGATAACGTCACTTCAAATAAAGGATCCCATTCTTATCTTATGAAGTTCATTAATTCATTAATAAAGTGAATTTTAATAATGCTTCTCATTGGATATCAATGGAAACACAGAATAAGTACCTTTAATTCTGGGAATATCACACTTTTAAATACCTTTGAGAAAGAGTAAGTCCTTAGTTTGCTATTTTTATTTTTATTTTTTTTATTTTTTATATTTCTATCATGTAAAGATCTACCAAATCATCCCCTGTGATCTCCTTTATTTTTAAGTTTGGAGATAACTTTGAGGATTAGAGTATGTTCACTGCTGGTGTGAAATGCATTAAACAGATGTGGGGATAGGGGAAGATAGTAACTGTAGGTCACAGAAATATTACTTACTTACTTACTTAGTCGTTCCCCTTCTACCGTGAGGTGTAGAGGTTTGGAAGAGAGAGCGCCAGACTATCCTATCGGCTGTCTTCCTCCTGGCCTGGTTCCATTCTAGTCCTCGATCCTTCAAAGATTGTCTAATGTTGTCCTCCCAGCGGACTATGGGTCGTCCTCGGGGTCTGGATCCTTGGCTCTTTGTTTCCCATGCTTGTCGTGGTATCCGATCTTCTCCCATTCTGCAGACATGGCCAAACCATCTTAATTGGGACTGTTCTACTTGGGTCTGCAGGGGGTAGGATTTAAGGCCTTGACGTATCGTCGGGTTGCGTACCATGTCTCTTCTTGTTACTTCAACCACCTTCCTCAGATACCTCATTTCTGAGGTTTGGATCTGGCTTTTATGGGTTGTAGTCATTGCCCATGACTCGCATCCGTATGTCAAGACTGGGACATAGGTGGAGCGGTATACAGCCATCTTCGTTTTCTTACCAACCTCTCTCTTGCTGAGGAATCCTCGATTTATGGCCTGAAAAAGTCTCCCTGCTGCTGCTTTTCGAGTGGCCAACTCTTCTTTGATGCCTCCCTTTCGGTCTATAACAGCTCCGAGGTATTTAAAGTGGTCGACCTGCTCCAGGACCTGTTCTCCCAGCTTAATCTGATGTTTTCTTTCTTCTCGTGATATCACCATGGATTTTGTTTTAGAGCTGCTTATGACCATCCCTCTCTTCTCCAGCTCTTCCTTCCAGACTTGCAGGTTGGATTGGAGATGTGCCTCTGATTTAGCAATCAGGGCAACATCATCAGCAAATGCCAGCTCCGAAATATAGACCTGTCTCATCTTCCAGTACCCCACTGAATACTTTCTTGTTCTCTCCTTACATGCCTTGATGACATCGTCCATAAGGAGTATGAAGAGGTAAGGTGATAGGATATCACCTTGTCTTACACCAGTGGTGGTCCTGAACTCTTCTGACTTATGGTTTGCTGTCCTCACATAATTTCTGCAAGACTTGTAGAAGCTCTGTATAGCATGAATCAGAGGTGCTGGAATATTCTTCCTTGCCAAACAGTCCCAAAGTTTGCTCCAGGGGACCCTGTCAAACGCCTTTTCCAGATCTATGAAACAAAGATGCATCTCACTCTTATACTCAAGGGCCTTTTCACTCAGCTGTCTGAGTGTGAAGATTAGGTCTTGAGTACTTCGGTTTGCTCGGAATCCACACTGGACCTCATCCAATTGTGGCTCAGCTAGGCGTCGGAGTCTCTGCTCTAGGATTCTAGAGTAGATTTTACCAGGGACACTGAGAAGGGATATGCCTCTGTGGTTTCCACACTGTCGATTGTCACCCTTTTTGAAAATTGGTGTTATGATGGCAATCTCCCAATCCTTTGGTATGGTCTTGAAATATTGAAAGTGAAAAAGGAAAGGAGAGAATGAAGTAATGGAAAATAATAAAGTATTTATTTTAAAAAAGCATATTTGTTTATGGCTAATGCAGTTGCATTAGGCCACACCATTTGACAGTGATTGTTGCTGTGAGGTAATGCTGCTTAGATATTGGTGTAAATATATGTAGTATGTCTTCGTAGTCTTAAAATGATACCCATCATCTGCTATATTTCATTGCCTTCAGGTTGAAAGAAATATGGAATCTAATGTCACACGTCTAATTACAGAAATGAAGCAGGAAACAGACTATGAGGTATGTCAAATATTTATGTCCCATGTAATTCCCCTGGGTCTGTGAAGAGACAAAGAAAGAATATGCCTACTGCACTCTTGAGCATGTCGTACAAAGTGACTTGTGGGGTTGTGGGTGGGGCTAGCTACCTCATTATGTTAAACAAATTGTCACAGACTCCACTGCTACAAGTGTATGTGAATGCTTGGTGCAGGCTTCTAACAAGTGGTCCAGCTGTAATGGTGGCTGTATGCTCTGTTAGGAGCACAAAAAGAAGATGAATGAAAATATTGACATTTGGAAGCTTTCAAGGGTGCATTCTTCTTCTTTGATCCTTAGCTGCCGACTGTCAAAGCAGTCAGTGGCCATCATGGCTGGTAGCATCTTGTAGGGCAACAACAAATTGATTGCACTTTGCTCGGTCGGTGGCCATCCTTTGTACAGTGCCCCAACTATGGTTCATTTTTTGCATCTCAGCCTCATAGTACTCCGCAGGTTATTTTTGGTTGGCCTCTCTTTCATTTTCCTTCAGGGGTCCATAGCATAGCTGTTCATGAGATGGCATTGGGGTCTCTTCTGAGGACATGGCCAACCAAACTCCAGCATCTGCCAGCTATGATGGTATGCATGTCCTCTTGCTTGCTCCGATTAAGCAGATCTTGGTTGGTGATGGTATTCGGCCAAAAGATTCAGAGAAATTTTCTTAGGCCGGTTGTGTGAAAAGAGGACAATTTTGACATTTCATTCTCTGTTACTCTCCAGCATTCCGCACCATAGAGAAGCACAGAAAGCACACAGCTCTGATATAATGTTAATTTTGTGCTTCTGCTGTACTGAGAGGACTTCCAAATGTTGTTTAGACTATACAGGTGTGCATGGTATAGTGTTAAATTTGTGAGAGAAAAAAAAAGAATGTTTTTGCAATTTGCTGGACATGTAAAGAAATGAGTTTGAACAATTTTACATGATCATTTTCATAATTTATCTTGATCTATACTGTGAATTTGTTCACTGAAGTCTTAGTTAAGCCTAATTATAAGTCTTTATTTATGGATGGGTTTGAAAAAAAAATAGAAAAAAGTTGATTCGTCTTACGAGGACAAAAGACAAAGAAAGTAGTCTACGTTACGGCCACAAGGCCTTCGTCAGGAAAAGAAAGAAAGTGAAGGCTAGATAGGAGACATAAGAACTAAAATGAATATAAAAATAAATATAAAAAAATAAATTAATAAATAAAACCTTTACTTAACAAGCAGAATTTAAGTTTTGGTTTTTTAATTTTACTGGATTGTTATTGTTATAAAGAATTGACATCATTGCACTCTGGGCAAACCCATAGGTGCTCAGTCTCCATTAGTATATGTTGAATGTGAATGCTAACTGTTCCTGTAGCTCACTGGTTGTAAACACAACAGATGCATCTTCTCATACGTCCATCTCAACTAGCTTTACGTTTGATGCCAAATTCCAACAGTCTTAACCTTGATGATTCATTTATTGTAGTGTCATTCTCCAACAGGCAATCATTAATTGTTCTCAGTATATCTCCCTTATTCATATCTAATGTCCCCACTATGGGTGCTCTTGATGCTAGTCTGTCAGCTCTTTCATTACCACATACCCCAGCATGACCAGGACAGTATATCCACACCAGCTCTTGTAGACTGGAAGCTTCTATGAATGTTTTCCGTTCATGAAGCAACCAACCACTTTGAACCTTTTGAAGCATGGACTGAGAGTCGGACACAATGATAGCCTTTGTTAATGAAGTTTCAGTTATTCACCTTAAGGCTGCAGTAAAAGCCTCGACCTCCATTCTCATGCAGGAAGTTGTTATATTGTAAGCCCTGCTATGTTCAGACCAGTACCCTAGCAGAGAAGCCCCAACAGCATTTCTCACCCCGGATTACAGACCCATTGGTATAGACAATGACATCAAGAAAAAACATAAAAAATGATATCTGATCAAGTTAACCTACATGAAATTTACAGGAGTTCACAAATTACAGAGGAATAATGTTTACATCAAATACCAGCAGAAGGAAGGAAGGTTATCTGGTCAAGCTGCTTAAGATTTACAAGAGCACACAAATTACATAGGAACAATATTACTATCAGTGCCATGAAAAATATTAAACAGGATCATCTTTGAGAGATTAAAGAGTCTATAGATAGACAGCTGAGAGATAAACAAACATGTTTTAAGCAAAACAGATCCTGTACAGACCAGACTGCCACATTGAGAATAATAGCGGAACAAAATCTGAAATGAAACTTGCCTCTTTACATAGGATTTTGTGGACTATGAAGATGCACTTGACAGTGTGGACAGACAATCACTTCAGAAAGAGGTGAGACATTATAGAGTCCCCCTGAAAATCATTAACTTAATAAAGAAAACATGACATAATGTGCAGAGCTCTTCATGGAGAAAGTTTTACAAAACTATTTGGGATAAGAGATAAGTGTGACAGGGATGCTTCCTGTCACCATTTCTCTTCCTATTGGCTATAGATTGAATTATGAAAACATTGACCTCAACCAACAACTTTAGTCAACAGACATGGTATCCAGTGACAAAAGAACTTGATAATGTAGATTTATCAGATGGCCTGGCTCTACAGTCCCATAGCCATAATCAGATGCAAGACAATGAAAGTGCTTGGTGTGAGTTTACAGCAAGTAGGTTTGAATATACACAGGGAGAAAAGAAATATAATGATAATAAATGCAGCAAATGATAACAGTATTGCACTTGAAGAAATTGTTTAATGTTGTCCTCCCAGTGGAGTCGTCCTTGGCTTTTAGTTTCCCACAATTGTCATGGTAGCCAATCTTCTTCCATTCTGCAGACAGGGCCAAATAATTGCAGTTGGGACTGTTCTACTTGAGTCTGCAGTGGCTGGGTTTTGAGGCCTTGCCATATCCTCTGGTTGCAGACCATATCTGTTCTTGTCACTTTACCATCTCCCTCAGATATCTCATTTCTAAGATTTGAGTCTGGCTTTTTTGTGGATTGTAGTCATTGCCCATGACTCGCATCCAAATGTCAAGACTGGAATATAGATGGGGCATTATACAGCCATCTTCTTTCTTGCTTGCTAACTTTTGTTGAAAAATCCTTGATTTTTGGCCTGAAAAAATCTCCCAGCTACTGCTCTTCAGGTAGCTAACTCTTCTTTGATGTCTCACTTCCAGCCTGTAACAGCTTTGAGGTAATTAAACTGGTTGACCTGCTCCTGGGTCTGTTCTCCTAGCTTAATCTGATGCCTTCTTTCCTCTTGTGATGTCACCATGGTTTTTGTTTTGGAGCTGCTGATGACCATCCATCTCATCTCCAGCTCTTCCTTCCAGACTTGCAGGTTGGGTTGAAGATGTGCCTCTGATTTAGCAATCAGGGCAACATTGTTGGCTAATGTTAGCTCTGAAATACAGACCCATTTTATCTTCCAGTACCCCACTGAATACTTGTTGGTCCTGTTCTTACATGATTTGATGACATGGTCCATGATGATTTTGAAAAAATGAGGTGACACGATATCACCTTGTCTTACACCAATGGTGGTCCTGAACTCTTCTGACATGGTTTACCACCCTCACTCATTCAAAAAAGGTATATTTTTACAAAACTATAATGTAGAGTATATAAAAGGCTGAGTAACACATTTAACAATACAGGCTGGTAATCCAGTGTTGCAGCCAATGATTAAGTGGGATAGAGTATCTCCACTAATGTCACGGGGTTCTTTACTACACTTTAATGTTGAGAAAGTGTTGTGAATCTTCCCCTCTTGTATTAGTGAGTGGTCTGTAGTGCTTCTTGTTGTTTGGTAATGGGTTCTCTGGACTTGATGGTGTGTTAGGAGGTGTTCTGTGAAACTAGGCAATGCCCACGATATTACAGACTTCACAACACATCTGGAACACCACACTTAGATAAAATGTTCTTGGACACCTGGCATAGACGATTTCTACAATTTATACATGTAACACAAGATACTTCATCATACGACACATTCCATAACAGTTTACAAGATATACGTCAATGTGAGCCAATATTAACAGTTGGCACTTCAGAAATCCTACTGGTGATTTCTAGGAAAATATGTAATGAATTTTGTGTGGATAGCACATGTAAGACTGTCATCTACATGAGCCTCTGTTCACAGGTGAATACACTCTCGTAGTTAATAGGTCTGTCACCAGACATGTCCCATACAATAAGAACCCGTGGTTTCAATGAAGATAATGTACTTCATTTATATTTAACTGTTCTCTAAAGAACATACATTCTGCAATCATCCATCACTGGGTAAATTACATAGCTCCTACCTTGAGCTTACATATATTTATCAAACTCCAATAGAATTATCATGTTGAGATATACACAGTCAATAATTGTTCCACATACATGAATAGAACGGCAATGGCCACACACACACCTCCAGAGGGCAGAACGCCTCTAGCTCACTCAAAAGCAAAAATCACACTGACTGTTCCTTTGTTCTACCAACATTGTCAACAAAATACATGATCATTGTGAACAGTTTTTAACGCACAGATTCATGAGCCATCATGTCATGACTATTTATGAACGCTACTATGAGCTCTTCTCATCTGTGTTAAAACATCAACAACAATGGTATGTGAGCATGTATTCAAAGTTGAGAGGGTGTTTTGAGGTGCAAAAACTTTGGTTACAAAACAGACAAATTATGCAAGCTACTCCACACCCTGAAACAGTTCTCAACACCCAGAATCCGAAATGCCCAGAGAGGGTCATGTTTCGGTTTTCAGAATACGCCCAAAATATCAGCAGAAGTAGCCCAAAGTTGCCCAAAATATCACTCAAAGTAGCCCAAAATTGCCCCACTTAAATTATGTAGTACAATTTATTTATCAGAAAAATATTTTTTTTTTAAACTTCAAACATAAACTTTGTAAAATACCTGCACATGTACATTCAGTGTTCTAATCACTGTCATCAGAACAGGATTTTCAGCTCATGAATAGGCAGTAAGACAGATGGTAGATTTTACCCAGTGTCATCTGTCTCATAAACTATTGTTTCTATCTAAGCAAAAAGATATCTTCTATGGACAACTAGCAGATGGCAGGAGAACAGTTGGGCGACCACAGCTGAGGTTCAAAGATGTGTGCAAGAGAGATATGAGGGCACTGGACATGGATCCAGCAACATGGGAGGATGAAGCTGCCGATCGCACTAAGTGGCGATGCTGTTTACGGCGCCAACTCAGATTGGGCGAAGAGAGGCTCACACAACAAGCAGAGGAGGGGAGAAAATGTCAAAAGGAGCACCAGGAAAATAAGCAGCTGAGGGCTGTCAGCTCAGGGGCGCATTCCTGTGGTGAACTTCTAAATACAATATCTAAATTAGGATATAACAGTATAGTGCATAAAGTCAAAGATAGGATAGTACTACAAATTTTCGGCGAGAATTGTAGTCGTCGCCTACGCCTTCAGTGTATTATTGATAACGCATTGGCCGAACCAAAAAGGGTACTATATTTTTCAAATTCGTCCTTGAGATAAATGTACCACTTTTCCAAGTTCAAATGAAGTATTTGCCTAGAATACATTGTGGAAGGGAAGGGGACGGATAGATAACCCAACGCAAATCACGTCTCATATTGTTTCTAAAAATAAAACCAACTTGCTAGCCTTGCCCTTAGGCGGTTTTCAAAATACGAGGAAAAAGTTAGAAATGTGGACACTACGGTCATGAAAACACGCTTAGCTCTGATTGCGAATGATGTAATTCTGACGTGTTACGAGAGACTCTCGTAATTAGCTTGAAAGTACATGGAAAAAGAATTGAACAGGAGGTAGTTTAAAAATAAACAACTAACATAGAAAAAAAGATAGAATTTTGAACCAAATCACTTAGCCCCATAAAAATCATATATTCGTGTACCTGAAGACTTACTGACCAAGAATATGTTATTAGTTATCTAAATAGTCCATTAGATAATCAAATATTGGTAATAATACATAGAGAATTGGAGATACTCTCAGGTCAAGTCATATCTGCTTAGATTGGATAGCATTTTTTTTGGGAAAAAATTAGGTGAAAGAAAGGCTAAGATAGTACGATGAAGTGGATTGGATGAAATTTGAAGGAAGCCGAAATATTATTGGCTAACCTAAATATACAAATCTAGTTGGTAGTAGTAACACATAGTGGTTTGAGATATTTTTTTTAAAAAAGATTCATTCAAATGAAAGAGATGCTTGGTCTCATTGGCCAAAGCCTTTTACTTTAACGAAATAGTAAGCTGCTCGCTGCCATTTTTTCAAAATATTCAGAGGAGCAAGCAGCGATGAGCAGACTTGTGCTTTGTTTTAAAATAACTAACAACAGAAAGCAGTCTGAACAGAGGCAGTGATGAAAGTGTACCATATTCTATTGCCTAATTCATCGTTACTTGTTTATATTTCCTTGATATGTGGTAAGATTGATTTTATTTACTTTTAATTAAAAAAGGGTTGTGTATAAGAAAAGGCCATGGAAAAAGATTGTAATTAAATGGTTCCATAGCAGATTTAGGCATGGCCTAGATGTTGATCCATCATATAAGGGACTATCTAAGAAGTTTAGAACTACAGGACTATATATATGATGGTCATACAGGAACATTACACCTATCTTATTGCATGGAAAAGATTACTGCAGGAATGACAGAGGCGTAGCATCCATTAGGGAAGAGAAAAGAAAACTGGTACAATTTGTTCCATCAAACTAAAGGGGAGAAGCAGGGTTGTCAGAGAGAGCTGACCATGTTCTTTTGTATTGAATGTATGTTTACATGTAAATTAGGAGGAATTAGTTTGATATTAAGACAGAACCATAACTTGCATCGACAGGGGTTCCTGCTGGCACTTGTCTGGTGCTGGTACTCGATGATAGAGAAATTCAGCACTATTTCTAAGAGTCTCTGGCACCTGATTGTATTAAAGAAGTTCAAGACCAGAGGAGACTGAAGTGTTTGGCCAAACCAACTGTAACTGCTGTGATTCCAGGACCCAGATAAGTGAAATATCTGGCCTGGGACAATTTATCACGACTAAAGAAAAATCTCCTGTATAGACAAAAACATTCCTCCAAAAGACTAACATAAACAATCCTAGTGAAACAAAAGAACATCGGGATGATGTAAATCCCCAACCTGCCTCCCAGTACCAGTAGTTAAATAGAGTAGTTAATATCAACTTGAAAATTTGTAACAATGTACTATGGACATATTGTCTGTTGTATGTAAATATCTTTATATATATTTGTAAATATATCTATCCATCTAAATTGATTCTCATTGAACTGTAGTCCTGACCAAAACAACTTTAGGCTCAGGACCAATAAAGTTTAACAAAAGAAATTTTAAATATAAAATTTAACAGCTGGAGTTAGTTGAGTTTATCATAGTATTTAGTATATGTTTGTATATGTTTTTGTATTGAGATTCTTTAATAACACTCTTACAATACCCTAGACACTTTATGTAGCTTTCAGTCACGCTAGTCAATAAAAATATAACAGAGTGAGATCGTAGGGTGGTAACAAGAAAGGTACTCTGTAACACAGTTGTCCATTGTTTACCTCAGAGACCTTCACAGTTGATCTCACTCAAGTACAACTATATGCACACCATTCTTCTTAACATCAAAACCCACCACAATTCCCATAGTCAGTTATGACTGAAGGGGCTATTATTATTATCTAAGCAGTCTTTCTTAAATTCCATAAACTGCCAAAACGTCTTCATTTTTTCCTCTGTGCAAAGTTTTCTGATCTGACATTAGTATTTGGTCATCACTGTCCATGTAAAACTTCAGCAGCTTGTCTGCGTTTCCTTATGTCATATGCTGTGGTAGTTCCTACTCCATATTCTTCAGTAAGGTAACGCTCAGAGACACCACGATCAAGCTTCGGCAATAACTCTACCTTATGCGCTATCAATAATGAATAATGCTTTCTTTTCTTATTCCCACTGCTACCCACAGGAGTATCTGCAGCTCTTTTCAACATTTTAACATTGAAATTAAACTCACGAAGTTTAAGTCACGAAATTAGCTCACAAATATCCACTCAAAATGACAAAATGAGCTCAGAAATATTCACACATGGCTGAAAGTGGAGCTTAGACACAACTAAATAGTTGTGTTTGAAAATTTATATCACATTATAGCGCACATGTCAGCTTATACTGCGCTTCAAGAGGACGAAATGTAATAAACCGAACATTGTGTGTGTTCAGTACCCTGCATACCAGTTATAAATAATAATAATATTTTTTTTTTTTTTTTTTTTTTTTAAAACTTAAAAGTAGCCAAAAAAGTCAGCCAAAACTCTTTTCAGTTTTTGGTATATCTTGGCTTTTGGATGTTCGGATTATGGGTTACACACCTGTATAAGAAATAATCAGGGTTAAGAAAAGTAAATTGATCTTTAAATTATTTGAGTCAAAACGCAAGTGTTTTTAGTATGATCTTTGGCACAGTATCTCACAGACCAACTATTTATAGTTATGCAATCATCCATATCAGCATCAGTAAAAAAGGATCCCGTTACATGCCCTATTGAGGCATATTGGGAATATGGTGTTAGGCCCATATTTTCTCGACCATCGGCACACTAGGGGGTGATGTGGTCAGCGTCATGCCAGCCACCTTAACCTTCCCAGAGTTGCTCTGGTACCCATTTGGGGCTGGGTCGACCCAGGAGCCATTTGCAGCCTAAAAAAATCCCACCTCATATGGGGATCGAACCATAGACCACTGAGCTAGGAAGCCAGTGCACTAACCACTATGCTACCGCGGCTCCCATATCAGCATCAGTGATCCACTGTAATCTTTTTAAAAATTGACTTTTTTGGTCAAAATTATTTCAGAAATTCATTATCATATAAATAAGATTTTAAAACATCATTCTGAAGGTCCAACATTTTTAACTCAAGCTCTTCTGTCGTAGCTTCCTTGAGCAGTCATATTTGTATATGGGTAAATAACAGAAAAATTAAGGGATGGATCTTGATTAAGATACAACAAGCAAGTTTATGGCTATTGCAGCTGCATTAAGCCTCACTATTTAACAATAATTATTGCTTGGTGTTGATGGTATTCAGGTGTTAGTGTAATATATTTTTATTATAACTTTATTTTCTTAAAGTGATACCTACAGTAGAACATCTAATACAGTTCATTGCTTTCAGGCTGGAAGAAATGTGACAGTTAATGACACAAGTCTGTTTGCAGAAATAAAGCAGGAAACAGATGTTAAGGTATGTACACTATTTGTAACATTGTTTAGAAGCTTTAATAATATTGTGGCTTGGATGTATGGTATACTGTTAATGCTCAGAGAAGAAAAATTTATATGGCAATATTCTTCGATCCTTAACCATTGACCGTCAAAGCAGTCAGTGGCCATCACGCCTAGTGGCGTCTTGTAGGGCAACAACAAATTGATTCCACTTTGCACGGTTGGTGGCCATCCTTCGTACAGTGCCCCAACTCTGGTTCATTCTTTGCATCTCAGCCTCCACAGTCCTCCGCCAAGTTGTTTTTGGTCGGCCTCTCTTTCGCTTTCCTTCAGGGGTCCAAAGCATAGCTGTTCTTGTGATGGCATCGGGGTCTCTTCTGAGGACATGACCAACCCAGCTCCAGCGTCTGCCAGCTATGATGGTATGCATGTCCTCTTGCTTGCTACGAGTAAGCAGATCTTGGTTGGTGATGGTATTCGGCCAAAAGATTCGGTGAATTTTTCTTAGGCATGTTGTGTGAAAAGAGGACAATTTTGACATTTCTTTCTCTGTGACTCTCCAGCATTCCGCACCATAGAGAAGCACAGAAAGCACGCAACTCTGGTATAATCTTAATTTTGTGCTTGTGCTGTATTGGGAGGACTTCCAGATGTTATTTAGGCTAAAGAAGGCTGTTCTTGCCTTATTCTTTCTGATGTTGATGTCTTTGCCTGCCCCACCATCTGGTGTTACTATGCTTCCTAGGTATGTGAAGGTATCTGTCTGTACCAGTTGCTGATTCCTTACTGATATGGGCTCAGGGTTGCTCACATTGAGCGTCATGACCTCAGACTTCTTTAAATTGATGTTCAAGCCCACCTGCTGGCTAAATTTATTAAGTCTATCCGTTTTTTCCTGGATGTGTTGATGTGATTGTGCCAGCAGTGCAATGTCATCTGCATATTCCAGATCTTCCAATGTTGAAAATGTAGTCCATCTTATTCCTCTTGGACTGCCCTCTGTTGTCTGGCGCATCACCCAGTCTATGACTGTTAAAAATAGAGTGGTTGATAAGGGGCATCCCTGTCGTACTCCTGTCTTCACCTCGAAGGTTAGGTTGCTCTGCCCAACACTACACGTAAAGTTGGCATAGAGGCTTTTTATGATTGACACTATGCAGCTTGGAATTCCATAAGCCCTCAGTATTTTCCATAGACTGTCCCTATGTATGCTGTCAAAAGCCTTTTCAAAATCAACAAAATTTATGTAAAGCTGTCTTTGCCATTCTGAGCACTGCTCTATAATGTTCCTGAGAGTGAATATATGGTCTACACATCTTCTGTTCTTTCTAAATCCTGCTTGTTCTTTCCTCAGTTTGTAGTCTACTGCCTTTGAAATTCTCTGTATAATTATCCTGCCTAGTATTTTGCTGGGAACTGAGAGAAGAGTGATTCCTCTCCAATTATTGCAGTCTGAAAGATCTCCCTTCTTGGGCAATTTGACAATTATTCCTTTGTTCCACTCTGATGGTGTTGTCCCCGTTTTCCACACTTGTGCAAATAGTGGTTCTAATAGTTCTGCTGCTAGCTCAGGGTCTGTCTTAAATAGCTCTGCATTTAAGTTATCATGGCCCGGAGCTTTACCGTTTTTTAACCCTTTGATTGCTGTGATGATTTCTTCTTTTCGTGGAATGTCTGTATTTACATCTAGATCGTTTTCAGCCTCAGGAACATTCAATTGTGTCTTTGGTATTTCCTTGTTCAGAGTTTCTCTGAAGTGCTCTGCCCATCTTGTTTCCTGTCCCTCTGCTGTCTTAATGAGATTTCCTTGCTTATCTCTTACTAATGTAATATTGTTTGCACCTTGTTTTCCGCTGATGAATTTAGTTATTTTGTATACTGTGCTTTGTTCATTTCTCAGTGCTGCCTCTTCTGCCTGTTTTGCAAGATCGTCTAGGAAATTCCTTTTGTTGGCTCGGGTTTGGCGTTTAACTTCCCTGTCCAGTTGACTGTACTGTTCGCTATATAGTTGCTTTAACCTGGGGGACTTCGCTTCTTTTTTCTTTCTTTTCATTTCCTTTCTCATCTTTATGGTGTTTAGTGTTTCTGGTGTTATCCAGTCTTGCTTCTTCCTTTCCTGGAATCCTAAGCATGATTTGCTACTTTCCTTATATATTGTTGAAATGGTGTTAAAATTCTGGTCTATATCATCAGTCAATGTCTTTTCCTGGCTTTTGGCAAATTGATATCGTTTCTTAATGTCGGCCGCAAAAGCTTTTCTGGTAAAGGGGTCCTTCAATTTGCTGATGTCAAACCTTTTCTGTGTAGTTACAGTTGGTCCAGCCCTTCTTAGTTTCACTTTCAGTTTTGCAACTACTAAATGGTGATCGCTTCCCACATCTGCACCTCTTCTTACCTTCACATCTTGTAATGCATGTCTCCATCTACCGTTAACCATGATGTGGTCTATCTGGTTTCTGTCCCGACCATTTGGTGATTCCCATGTTAACTTGTGAATTTCCTTATGTGGGAAAAGTGTTCCTCCAATGACCAGGTTGTTAATGCTACAGAAACTTATTAGCTTATCCCCATTTTCGTTTGCTATTCCGCTGCCGCATTTCCCCATTGTTCTTTCATTATATGTATTGTGTGTACCAACTTTCGCATTGAGGTCTCCCATTACTATAACAAGATCATATCTAGGTGTGTCCTCCATTTCTTTCTGCAGTTGTTGATAGAATTCATCCTTGACCTCCTCATCGCTATCATTCGTTGGTGCGTAGCATTGTATTATTGTAGTGTTGGTGAATCTCCCTCTCAATCTCAATCGTATCAGTCTGTTGTTGATGGGTTTCCATTCCAGTAATGTCCTTTCTATCCCTTTCTGTAGAATAATGGCTACGCCTTCACTGTGCTGTCCATCCTCTCTGCCAGAGTAAAGTACTGTTTCTCCTGTTGCTGTTTTAACTTTTCCTGCCCCTGTCCATCTGCTCTCGCTTATCCCCAGGATGTGTAACCTATAGTTTCTCATTTCTGCCGTGACCTGTCTTAGTTTACCTGTCTCGTACATTGTCCTGACATTCCAAAATCCTATTCTTGTATCCTGTTTTGCGGTCAGGACATCCGTTTTCATGTCAGTGGCTTCCTTTCGGCTTTCACCACTGACAGTCATACGAGCCACAGACTCCGAATGTCCATCCCGCAGCAAAGTTTGTTCATTTGATGTTGTTTCCGTAACTTCATTATTTTTTTTTACATAGACAGGGGTGTCAGCCCTATGCTAAAACCCCCAACCTGGAGGACCAGGGTACCAGCTTTTGTCTGACCCCTACCCACACAGACCAGTCCAGCTTGGTTGAACCTACCAGGAGTAAAACTCCCACTGGCATAGCTCTGGGGATTGTCAGGGTACGCAAGCTGCCATACCGCTACAAGGTATAGGTACCATTGATGGCAGATATGGCAATATGCTGCACCCATAAAGAATTTATTTTGGACAGTTTTAAGTGATCTTTTTCAGAATTTATGGTGGTCTATACTAGGTATTTGTTAATCTAAAATTCTAGCTTAATTGTATACAGTTAACTCATTCCGTCCAAACTGGCGCGTCACGCGCCAGATAGGAGTTCTGAACAGTCTGTGGTGCGTGGCGCCAATGTGATATATGTCGTATTAGAACGGAAAGTTATAAAATACCTAGCAACTAGCCAGTTTTTAAATCATTTCATTATATTTGGCACATGTTTGTGGACGTTTGTGAGCAGAAAAAAAAATATGTGAAGCTAAAATTGTGTGTTTTATATCTATTTCTAATCCTTTGTTTACAAACAAAATGCATCGATGTGGTTTTGAGAAAAAAAAATCATAAAAATTACATCCATGAAGTGATAGTGATAAAAGTTTCCAGATATGTTTCAAACTAAATGTGCACTGATATTCTTAATATTTTATTGCCGTACATTAATTGGGAACTGAAAAATTTAATTTTAAGTATACAGTTTTATTTAATTTTTTAAACATTTTTTTCCGTCCATGGCACGTGGCGCACCAATGTGATATATGTCGAATTAGAATGGAAAGTTATAATATACCTAGCAACTAGCCAGTTTTTAAATCATTTCATTACATCTGGCACATGTTTGTGGACGTTTGTGAGCGGAAAAAATCTGTGAAGCTAAAATTGTGTGTTTTATATCCATTTCTAATCCTTTGTTTACAAACAAAATGGATCGATGTGGTTTTGAGAAAAAAAATCATAAAAATTACATCCATGAAGTGATAGTGATAAAAGTTTCCAGATATGTTTCAAACTAAATGTGCACTGATATTCTTAATATTTTATTGCTGTACATTAATTGGGAGCTGAAATATTTAAGTTTAAGTATACAATTTTATTTAATTTTTTAAACATTTTTTTAAAATGTCTACACTTCACAAGACAAAACACACACCTATTCATATCAGTTAATTATATGAAGCAATTCATAAGATTCTCCAGTCAATTTCACACATTTAAATGTATAACACAAGTACCTACTGAACTTATGTATTTGTCCACTGTCTGTTTTTAAAACCTCACCTGTCTGAAAAAATTGCATCCATTTTCGGGCCTGGGTAAAACCCAAAAACAGCCTGATAGAGAATGAGTTAACTAAAGTTCATGACTTGTAAGAAAGTGTTTACAAGGCACTAAAGAATATTAAAACAAATGTAAATGTAGGTGAATAGCAGGAATTGAGTTGTAGATGGTTTATTGTTTATTTTACTGATCACATATTGAAGATTAGGAGGTTTCACCAAATCCTAGAAAGGTAGGGGGGATTGAGGCAACTGCCTATATAAAACATCTTTAAAAACATTGTGACTTGACAGGAGCCAAGATTGAGGTGCTTTACCCTCTTCCCTCTCCACTGCTGTTCAGGTTAGGCCCTGGCAAAGACATTTGAAGAAGTGTCGTCGACCAGGGACTGGAATAACCTGAACGGCTGCTGAGCCAACCCAGCTCTAATGGTACCTTCGAAATCAGCGAGTATCTGCCTGAATGGTGAGAGGACACCTGTCATTGTACAGGGAAAAAAGGGATGCTCATGTAAAATCAGTCTCAGGTTAGACATATTAACCAGAGCTTTTGCCTCGAGTAATAGTAGGCTTATGATAAAGAAAATAAAAAATATGAAATGCGATATACTAGAGCAGGTTAATTTTATTTTGACTGCCACATAATAATTTATTCTGAATGAAATAAACAAGAAAGAAGGATCAGTAAAATTTTATAATGAATGTGGTGTGGCTATGCCCAGTGCAAATCTCATGAGACTGCTTTGCATTTGAAGCCTGTGGGAAAGTTAGTAATGAAAAAAGTGGAAGTAGTGGCAAGGAAAAGAAAAAGTTAAAGAAGTGGCAAACATGTAGTATGCAAGAACACACTGTATGATAACAGGAAACACAAGATTTCTAACAGTATGCAAGGTCCTGTGTAACCCTGACAGCTTATATTTTATGATTCTGTTAAGATGGGCTGACATACAGATTCACACAACATAGATTGAGAGAATAAATCAAGCCAGGACAATCCAAGGTTTAATTTGACATAATAAATCCAACAGAAAATATTTTCAGAGCATTTCAGGCATTACTTCTGACCTCACATATCCAGTCCCTTCTTTCATGACCCTAGTTACTTGTACTGCACATATTTCCATTATGTGCCTGGTTTCATAAACAGCAGTTACATTGTTACAGCCTGAAATTTGACTAATTATCCCACTGATAAATGAGAGGCCCAGCCTGCTTTGGTATCTCACAGTCTTGAATGTTATTAATAAAGTACACATAAAATAGACATCTAGTCCTTCTATTGACTTGGCCAACTTTGAGTCTCCCTCCGACATCACACTTTTTGTTCTGACATCCTTCACAATGCTTTTTACTTCTTTTATAAAGCCTGCGCAACGATAATTTGAAAGTAAATAAGGAGGGGAAACCTGAGGCCTGTAAACAGTAAATAAATAAACAAACAACACACAAAGGTATGTTATCAGGCACTCGGTAAGAAATAAAGAAATAGAAGACCAGACAACAGAAAAACAACAGAAGCGATTGGCTTACCGGGAATCGAAAGAGGACTTTCCGAACGGCACCCACCGCCTAGCCATGGGAGCGAATCCGTGGAAAGTGGCGATTGCGTCTATAATTAGTCTGGGTCGTCCTATGGTACATATCCGGGTCATGTGATGGGCCATGCTAGACCTCTGTCTGTGAAGCATTATTCCAGTAATGCTTAGGTGGCAGAGTGGATAGTGGCGATTCGCTCCCGTGGCTAGGCGTTGGGTGCTGTTCGGAAGGTTCTGGTTCGATTCCCGGTAAGCCTATCACTTCTGTTGTTTTTCTGTTGTCTGGTCTTCTACTTCTTTATTTCTTACCGAGTGCCTGATAACATACCTTTGTGTGTTGTTTGTTTATTTATTTACTGTTTACAGGCCTAAGGTTTCCCCTCCTTATACGTTTATACGTTTATAAAATACCAAAAACCTACATTCTGTCCTTTACTTATTCTCATTCTTCTATCATTTACTGGACACAGTATTAAGGCCATTGTCATGTGTAATCTGGCCTATACTGTTATATAGTGGAACTGCAGAAGTGATTGCGTCTATAATTAGTCTGGGTCGTCCTATGGTACATATCCGGGTCATGTGAGGAGTCGTGATAGACCTCTGTCGGTGAATCACTATTCCAGTAATGCTTAGCTGGCAGAGTGGATAGTGGTGATTTGCTTCCATGGCTAGGCGGTGGGTGCCATTCGGAAGGTCATGGTTTTGTTCCCAGTAAGCCTATCACTTCTGTTGTTTTTCTGTGGTCTGGTCTTCTACTTCTTTATTTCTTACCGAGTGCCTGATAACATACCTTTGTGTGTTGTTTGTTTATTTATTTACTATTTACAGGCCTCAGGTTTCCCCTCCTTAATAATTTGAAAGAACTCTCTGTCAGAGAAACCCGATTTCTTCAATGATCATGCACTGCTTACAACACAAGGCACCGTTTGATAAGTGAAAACCCATTAAAAGACAATGCTTATAATCAAATCAGCTAACGAGCTTGAAAACTATGTCAATATCAGAGATGCAGAAAGCTGCTAGATTACAGACATTGTCCTATAGAAGAGATACAAAAAAGCATGATCCAGATGGAAAAGTACAACAGTATGCCAATGCACCCAATGAAGGCAAGACTAGATGATCTGGCATCGGGATGTCTAAAACGTAGCAGCTTTGTCCATGAGGGAAAAAGACTTAAAAGACAGCATCAAGAAGACCTATCCATGAAGACAACACCTCTGAAGCCCAACCTATACCCCTGTACCATGAAAACAGGCCAGCAGTACCCTCCAAATTAATACATCAATCAGTGGTCTCAGAATTGGATATCTTCTTCTTCTTTGTTGGTCCTGAAAAGGACCTTGGTTGTGTTGTGTCCATTTACAGTGAAGCTGCAATATTTGTGGCTTTTGGCCGACTTCAGCACAACATTTTGTTAAATGAGTATAATGATCTGCAAAGACAAACTGCTACATTGAGTATGATCCAAGAAAGCTATCCCGAACAATCATGGATACTTGCTTACATGGATGGATCAGCAACAAATTCCATTAAGAATGGAGGCGCCGGTATCTTTATCTCATGTCCTGACAACCACTATGAGACTAGGCATATTCCAACTGGTAAATTCTGCTCCATCTATACAGCTCTAGAGTTCAAGCTCTAGAGCAAGCTGCAAAAATGGTTTATAACACCACCTTAACTGCCACCAGGTAGTCATCCTCACAGATGCACTATCTATACTGCAAGTTCTCAAGGGTGGTAAAATCCCACATCTGAGAAATGAACTAAGCAAGGTAGCTGCCAAAAAGTGAACCATACTTTAGTGGGTACCATCCCAATGTGGTGCACGTGGAAATGTAAAGGCAGATAAACTTGCCAAAAATGGAGGAGATTGTGAACAAGAAGATAACGAAATCACATACTTTGAGAAAAAGAGAGCTATCCAGGCTATCAGAACAGAAAAGAATCAACCCAACGACAACTACCACACTCTTGACTGGCAGGGACAGATCACCATTTTTCACCTCAGGACAGGGCTTAACAAACTGAATAAACACATGTACAAGCTACGATTGTCTGCTTCACCACTATGCACATGTGGATTAAATGAACAAACTGCTGAGCATGTTCTACAGCAGCGGTTCCCAACCTTTTTTCACTTGCGTACCCCTTGGCAGCTCATTTCTATAAATTGTACCTCTAATATTAGCAAAATATTTGAAATTAATATAGTTGCTGTTATTTAAAATTTATAGATTATAACCAGAAATAAAGGGGCCAACCACGGGATTAAAAAACAATGTAATAAAAAGGTGAACAAACAGTGCATATATTTTTACATTTAAAAAATCAGAAGTTACAATAAAAATTAACACATTTCATTTATTAATAATAATAATAAAAATGTTGTTTTTGATAAAAGTTGAAATCACTTTTTATAACACACATGTCATGTGACCATGACAAGTGATCGGTGCGATTCTTGAGCTTGTTTTGAGGCACATAGTTTTTTTAAAATCAGGTTCAAGTGATGTAAGATACAGTCTCAAATCTGGACCTGCATTCAGTTTACTACGGTTTTTATTTTTTATAAAGGTATAAGAAGAGAAAGCCCTCTCCACCAGCTCAGTATTTGTAAATGGCAACAGAAACTTAAGCGCCTTGTGGGTCAGCTGTTCATATTCTCTGCTGATGTCTCCCCAAAAGTTAATAAGGAATTTTCCTTTGAATTCAGCTATTAAAGTAGTATCAGTCGAAAGTTCAATCAACTTCTCTTTTTCGTTGATTGATAATGTGGCTGCTTGGAAATATTCTTCTTCAAAGGGATTTACATTCCAGTAGTTCTCTTTTCCAGGTTTCGGAAAGTACTTCTCGAAAGATGATTTTAGCCCTTTCAAGTGTTCAATTATTTTCTCGCTCATTTCCTGGGAGAAGTGCAGCTCGTTCTCAGATAGGAAATTGTGCAGAGTTTCAAATACCTCAGGCTGGCCAGTTTCAATACGCGACCTCCAAAAATCTAATTTTTTAATCATAGATTCAATTTTGTCTGAAACATTGAAGATCGTTACCGAGCTATTCTGAAGGGCCAAATTTAGTTTGTTTATTTGTAGGAAAATATCCGATAAGTATGCAAGACTCTGAAGCCAATCACGGTCGTGTAACTTTGAAGTAAGTTGGAAAGGATGGTCTTCAAAAAAAAAGTTGGACTTCATGTCTAAGTTCGAACAGCCGGGTAAGGACTTTACCACGAGAGAGAGCCACTTTACTTGTGTATGAAGGAGCAGGGTAGAATGAAGACTATTCATCTCTTCACACAGTGCTTCGAAAAGCCTCGAGTTTGTGGACTTTGACTTTATAAAATTAACCACTTTCACAGCTTCATCAAGAACGACTTTTAATTCACCAGGGAGGCGGTTAGATGCAAGGCTTTGCCTGTGCATGCAGCAGTGGCTCCAGGTTATAATGGGGGCTACCTTCGTGACACGAGCGCGAAGACCGGAGTAGCAACCTGACATAGACTTGGCTCCGTCAGTGCATAGTCCACAACAATTAGACCAATTAATGTCCTTTTCTTTGAAATAAGAATCAATAGCATGAAATATATCCTCACCTCTTGTAAGCCCTGACAGAGGATGACAAAGCAAAAGGTTTTCTTCAACTTCATTGCTTTTCAAATACCTCACAATAACAAGCAAAACAGCGAAATTAGCAGTATCTGTGCTTTCGTCAACTTGAATAGCAAAGAATTTACTATTTTTAATTCTACTTATTATTGTCACTTCAACATCGTCAGACATATCCTGCATTCTTCGAGAAATTGTATTGTTCGAAAGAGGGATAGCGTTCATTTTGCGAACATGTTCCTCTCCGAGCATGCACAGAACGGCATCTTTTATACAAGGAGAAATTAAATTCTCAGCTATAGTATGATTTTTACCACATTTAGCAATACGATAACTAATACGGTAGGAGGCTTCAACCGCATTTTCGTTATCTTTGTTAGCTGACGACAAGTACGATGTCATATTCTGTTGTTTCGATAGGCGCTGAAAAAAATTGCGTTCCTTGTTTTCATAACTGGGGTGTTTTGTTTGTAAATGCCGCAAGAGTAACGAAGGTTTCATGCTACCATTGGATAATACTTCCCGACACACTACAAAGTGGGGCTTGGCACAGTCTTCATCTCCTAAAAACGAAAACCCATACTTCATGTATTCGTCACTATATTTTCTCTTTTTAGCTCTATGTAAAACTGAAGATCATGTCTTTTCACAATCCTGCACCAAAGTCTTAGGCGTGTCGTGAGAAGTACTTGGCGATTGATCACATTCCACATTATGTTTCAGCTTTTTTACTGTGCCGGTTTTCAACCACTGATCCATATCTGATAATACACGAATTGAACAATTAATCACTTTAAGTTAAGTTAAAACAATGATAAAAACTACTGTATATAGAAACACTGTCCGCCATTACTCAATTTTTTTCGCGTACCCCTGAACGTCCTGTCGCGTACCCCCAGGGGTACGCGTACCACAGGTTGGGAACCGCTGTTCTACAGGATTGTCCTCTGTATGACCAGTTAAGAAAGATATACTGGCCCAATGACTCAACACTAAACTCAAAGCTGTATGGAGCTAAAGAGGAACTCCAGACAATGGTCAAATTCATCACAAGAACTCGTCTGACGGTGCAAACATCAAAGATGTGATCACAAGAAGAAGAAATCGGCTGCATACTGATATACAGGAAATTTTAAAAATGGTTGTTATCTGTGAAAACTGGGCCATGAGCAGACTGTAGTAGTAGCCATGTGCTAGTACTAGAAAATAAAATTCATTCTTACTGAAGAAATTAAACAGGGCCTGTTGCAAGTGGAACTTATGGAAGGGGAAGTAATCTTTAGAATGGTTTTTTAGACAAATTAAATTTCGAGTTGCAACGCTTGATTAAGCGGATACTTGTTTGACTTTAGGATAGAATTATCTTTTCCTATTTTTCGGGTGACAGAGTACAGATAAGCGTGTGAACGCTGTTTAATGTATTTATTCTGTACTGTTTTGAGTCATGTGAATAGCTCGCTAGTCTGCATGTGTTATCGAGAACGGTGTTCAAGACAACCGAATCTCGTGACGGGTTTTTTGGCGGGACTAGTGTGTGATTTAGGGAGTTGTGTTTTGGGCGTGGACCGTGTAGGTCGAGTCCCAGTGTTTTTGGATAATGTATGCCTACGTAGGATTTGAGAAAATTTCGACTTATATATTTCGCTGTGTGTACAGCCTATGTGATACACTGCATATGTTTAGGCCATATGAACCTTATTAATGAAGCTGCCGGGTGATGCAGGCTTCGCTGTGTATTAAGGTACTTTTGTAGGCCATATTGTGAAGATTAATGAAGCTGCCGGATGATGCAGGCTTTAGTGAGTGTTGAAGTACTGTTTAGGCCATATGAAGATTATTATAGCTGCCGTGTGGTGCAGGCTTTATTGAGTATTGAAGATTTGTTTAGGCCATATGAAGATTATTATAGCTGCCGTGTGTTGCAGGCTTTATGGAGTAATGAAGACTGTTTAGGCCATATGAAGCTATTAAGCTATTATCAGTCCAGGATTAGGACAGGCCATATTATGTTTAACTGCAGTATGAAGATTTGTGAAGCTGTTAAGCTATTATAAGTCCAGGATTAGGACAGGCCATATTATATATTAACTGCAGTGTGGAGATGTATGAAGCTATTAAGCTATTATAAGTCCAGGATTAGGACAGGCCGTATTAGGTATTGATGCAGTGTGGAAATTATATATTGACTCGTGTTTGTGCTAGCGAATGCGAGTACATTTATGGCCAGTAATAATATTCATACTGAAACCACTCGGTTACATTTATGGTGGTTTTCAGTCAACAGGATCTGACATCTACGACTATTCGCGTCGATAGCCTAAGTGGCGTAGTTTTCGTATCATTGGATATCATTTAAGATGTGCCTGAGTGGCGTATACGATTAAGAAATTGTTACCTCTACAGGGATATGTACTTGAAGCAAGAGGATAAAGTGAATCAAATTTTGTCCACCAGACCATAACATATCTAGAGGATCAGTCACTACAAGTTGAAAATAATACGTATGACTTTCACGTGACAAGAGTGTAGAACACTTGACTTTGTTATAATTAGCCCTATGTGGGCGTGCCTTGAATCTGCTGTACTTCAGAACTTTGACCTAGTTATTATCTGCCTGGGTGGCGCATTTGAGAAACAACGCACGCTTTATTTGTGGTAGAAGGCAACTTTACACCAGTAGCAATTGACGTCCTATTTCGTGCCTATAGACTACAACAACGTCTGCAGTGGTCAAGGAAGTTCAATTAGACTTGGACAGTATTTGTACCAGCATTTGTACGGGTTGTGACAGATTTCTGCAATATTCGGGTTACCTGTGCCAGTGGTCACCATCACAAGTTCAAGACGTTATGATACACGGAGTTGCCGTGTACATTTCAGACTACAGAAGAGTCAAGAGTTGCAGTGTGTGCTGTATTATGGTTCCTGTCAACTTGTGCATTGTTAAGCACATATCATATTGACGAAATTACCTGAAGAGAAACTAATCAAGTTGCAGTGCTTTCCCGCAGTGGAGGTTTTAGCAGTCTATGTGATATCCAGTGTCGTGGCGGAAAAGAAGCGGGATCATTGACAGATAAGTGATTGTGTCTTGTGTAAATTGTGTCACTTCATATATGTCGCTAGGCCTCCCTAATTGCTCATTTTGTTATTATTGTTGTTTATGTCTAATTTGACATATGATTAAGATTTGATGCATAGGTGTTAATGGCTGTTGACATATGTCGATTTTTCTGATAATGATGTGACTTGATAAAGGTGCTATAAAAAGGATTGGTGATACAGAATTGAGGAATAAGCTCATTTCTTGACAAATAGTTGGCTTTGTGAGCTGGAAAGGTAATTGTTAAACCTTTTGCGACAGTAATTTGTCATAACTATAAGTGATTACTATATATATAGTTGATTAAGTAAGTGAATCACCATGGATCGTGATATGTGCCCTACAGATATAAGGCCTATGTTGGAGTCTGCATTGGTGGTAGGTAGAGATGGTAAGGGATTGAGAGGTGCACGACTTGGAGAATGGATAATGGATGATTTTTTGATTAATGTGTCAACATCCCTGGAGTTATTTGCTGAACACAACTTTAAGTTTGTTTGCAATTTGGTAATGGCCAAGGATTTGGTGAATTTGCTACGGCACCTTCGTGTGTTTTTACAACAGTATATTGAACTTGAACACGGACATATAATGCAAAGCATGTTCAAAATAATCCACAACCATACATCTGATAAGCAGGAAAGGGAATTGAGAATTGAGAAACAAGCAAAAGTAAACAAACATAGTGCTCTACAGCAAAGGGAGAATTTCCTAGAAGGTGTTGCTAAAGAGAGCGAACTACAGGCAACTGTGTATAAGCTTAAAAGTGAGATACTTGAATCAAACTCAGAACTTTCTAGTGCACAAGCTACATTAAATTCAGCTTTAAGCAAAGTCCAAGACTTGGAAGCTCAGATAGGTAATCTCACACGGGAACTTCAAGAACAGAAAGAGATGTATGAGAAATTGAAGGTTGAGAGAAATGTCTGTGAGAAGACTTATAAAGATATGCTTCAGGATGTGTTGGATGACAATGATAGTCTCAGTCGCCAACTGAAAGAAAAGAGTAATGTATCCTCGGAGAATATGAATGAGTTAAAGGCACAAGCTGCTCAAATACAAGGACTTCAGGCTCAAGTGGCTCGACTTCAGCCACAGATAGAAGAGGTTCAAAAGATGAGATTGAGGAAACTAGCGCGACAGAGGAGAGCAAGCAAAGAAAAGGATGAAAAGGTGAAATTAGAAGAGTTAACTATGGAGAAACAGAAGGTCGCTAAAATTGAAAATTTGCTAGCAGAAGAAAGCGACAAAGTTTTGGCTGTTAAGGGGTTAAATAAAAGGTTAAGTGAAACGATTTCACTTAAAGATAATGAAATTGCGGAAGCAAGGGAAAGAATATTTGGCTTACTAGATATGGTTTTGAAAAACAAAAGGTGCTCTTCTGTCAATGTTCACAATGATAGACAGAAAGTTGCGAAAAGTCAGACACATACACTTTTTGCTCAGAGAGATTTCATTCATGGTAAAGATAGATCTTATCGTGGTAAATACAACTTTAAAAGTACTAATATTACTGATAGTTCCAGTAATAAGTCTTGGCGTCAGAACAACAAAGATTCTTGTGTAACAGCCAGTTCTGTTGGTCAGGAAAAGAAAGGTGATATATTTCAGGTCAAGACTCATAAGAGCAAATATTTCTCTACTACTGGAAATACTCAGAAATTAATAGCGGGTGTTGAGACTATTACTACTTGTTCCAAAGATGAAACCCATATGCGGAACAATAGAGATACTATTGTTTCTGGCAGTTGTCAAACTCAGCATAGTCATTTTGAAACTATTGGTAAAGATATTCCCATAGGGGAAAAGAAAAACAGTTCTAGTAAGAGAGATAACCCCAAGATTAAACAGTACCAAGGGAGATCAGTAAATAATAATTTTCCTTCTCCTAGATACTGTAGACAATTTAACAAATCTCAAAGTTTTGATTGTAAGAATGTTGGAAAGTATGATAGAGATAATAGCTTTTCAAATGTTGCTTTACATCACCAGAATAATGTTCCTCAACAAAAGACTAAAGTGATTATTTGTAAACAAGGCAACGGTAATAATAAGTATTTTGATCATAGATCAAATAATAAGCGCAATTGTGCTAATCTTGTTCAACATGAGCCCAGAGTCATTTATAATCAAAGTAAACAGAGTAAAAATAACAGTGGATGCTTGAATACTATTGATTGCTCTACTTGTTGTTGTGAATGTGAGACTTTGTTTTAGCGCAAGGCAGCGGCGACATTCAAGGTCGGTCATGTTGTCCCCAAGAATTCTATGATATCTACATGTGATAGAGAGAGCTAGTGACATCGTGAAGAGACCGGGTTTTTACACAAGCCGGTGTTGGGTAATTGTAAATGTGATTTCTACGTTTTTCTCATTAAATTTCACTATTGAGTAAAATGGAAATTTTCATTTGTATTTGTTGACAGAAGCTACGTTGCGATAAGGGTCAAGGCTTCTGTGACATATTGACGGTCAGAAATGTGAGTCAACTTTCCGCTCGAGTAGTCAACCGAAACCTGTCAGCGTCTAAATAGCAACTGATGTTTACTTTGGAGGGTCAGGACATGTGTTCAAGAGAGTGGGAAATTTTACGGCGTATTTTTTTTTTTTCCTTAGATAGTAAATATTTTTGTATTCTATATTAGTACATGACATGTTGTTGTTTTGAAATAACATATAATTTTGTTGTAATGATTATTTCTATGCATCATTTGATTGCCATAATTTTTTTATTGTTATTTATATGTCTGTATTTTGATGATGTATTAATACATTTTTATGCTATTTATATATTATTGTGTTGATAATGTGTAGTATGTAATTATTATCCTTTATACTACTCTGTTCAACTTAGAATTTTTGCAACTGTGTTGTTTAGGATAGTTTTTGTACATGATGAGATTGCACAAACTCATTTATTGTGTTGATGTAGTGGTTACTTTTAGATAGTCCTGAGTGTTCGTTATTCACTTAATTTATATTTTTCTCATGTTTTGATGTCATGATTAATTAATATATAGAACATACAGAGAAGATGTGTATTATCTGGTATGTTGTGAAATGTAATTTTGAAAATAGCTTGCATGTATCATACATGATCTTGTATTTGGATTTGTTAACTTTTTGTGAAACTTCGATTTTTCCAGAACTTGATTTTCTTGCCAGTCAGACATGTAGATTATTTTCTTAGCAGATTATTTAAAAAAAAAAAACTTATTTTTTGTAGATATTTTTATAGAACCTTTTTTTATATTTCATATTAGCATCAAAGGGTAGATTTATTTATAATGTATATCTTATCGATTTGAGTAAGAGATAAAGTTATAGCTAAATAGCATTTTACTGAGCTGAACGTAATTGTCAGCAGAAAGAACTTAAAGAATAAATTAAATTTACATGTGTTGATTTAAAGGTTTCTTCGAGATAGGATTTTTGTTTTATATTTCACTCATTTTGTTAAAATATTGATTTCATTATTAGGCTTTACTTAAAGTATTACTGAATTACTTAAAAAATTAAATACTGTTTTTATGTAACTTATCGAGAAAAAAAATATGTTTGTACGGTACTGTTGAAAAAAATGATTTTTTTTTTTTTGGCATTGTAATTTTTTTTTTGGGTGTGCCCAGCATTTGACTTCGTGATATCATTGATATGTAGTTTGATTAGTTCTTGTAAAAAGTTGTTTTTTATTATGATGTATTTTTTATTTTTAGCGCTTGATTGTGCGTTGGTCGTATTAGTTATAGTAATGCTATTACTTGTTTGTTCGATGCCTATAATTTATTTATGTTAGTTTTGTATAACTCTTATAACTTAGTTAAATTACTTATTAGCTTTTGTTTAGTTATAAATTTTTTTTTTGATGGTATTAGTATAGATATACTTTGATATTTTGTGTTGTGCCTTTCGATCATGTTTATATATTTTTTTTTGAATAGGTTATCTGATCAAAACAGTTATTAGTATGTATCGTTATTGACTTTCTTTGCGTTCGTGCCTTTGCTTTCTATCTGTCTTTGGTAACTATTCTTCATTTCATTCCTTCTTTTCTGTTGTCTTTTCGGTATGGATTTCATATCTTGTTTATACTTTCGTACCTCATCTTCGTTTTACTTGATTCTATTTGTATACTTTGTCTTCTTTCAACACTTATACCTCTATTCTTTGTATTGTTGGAGTGGTTATATGACTTGATATAACATATCTACTTTTGACAGTTGTATTTATTTTACATGTAATTGTCCAACTTAATTATGAGTATATGGTATTGTTGAGTTCTTACTTTCCTTTTTTTTACAGATCATTCTTCTTTTGATTGATCTTGTGTTTTCTCTTTCGATTGGTTGTTTTCGGTTTGGTTTGTACTAAAATATATACTTAACTTAATTTTGGAACTGATCATATTTGTATATTTACTAATTACTTTTTATACTTAGCTGGATATGCTGTATGCTTTTAATTGCACTTTTACACTTTAATGCTGATATTTGTTGTAGATATAATTTTGATTTAAAATAAGATATTTTTGTAGGCATACGTTAGAGCTTAATTGTCTTCTAAATTTTTCGTTTTTGGGAGTTAATTTTTTCAAAAAAAAATGATAGAATCATTTTTTTTTCCCGGAGCGGGTGGTAACTGTTGCAAGTGGAACTTATGGAAGGGGAAGTAATCTTTAGAATGGTTTTTTAGACAAATTAAATTTCGAGTTGCAACGCTTGATTAAGCGGATACTTGTTTGACTTTAGGATAGAATTATCTTTTCCTATTTTTCGGGTGACAGAGTACAGATAAGCGTGTGAACGCTGTTTAATGTATTTATTCTGTACTGTTTTGAGTCATGTGAATAGCTCGCTAGTCTGCATGTGTTATCGAGAACGGTGTTCAAGACAACCGAATCTCGTGACGGGTTTTTTGGCGGGACTAGTGTGTGATTTAGGGAGTTGTGTTTTGGGCGTGGACCGTGTAGGTCGAGTCCCAGTGTTTTTGGATAATGTATGCCTACGTAGGATTTGAGAAAATGTCGACTTATATATTTCGCTGTGTGTACAGCCTATGTGATACACTGCAGTGAAGATTTGTTTAGGCCATATGAACCTTATTAATGAAGCTGCCGGGTGATGCAGGCTTCGCTGTGTATTAAGGTACTTTTGTAGGCCATATTGTGAAGATTAATGAAGCTGCCGGATGATGCAGGCTTTAGTGAGTGTTGAAGTACTGTTTAGGCCATATGAAGATTATTATAGCTGCCGTGTGGTGCAGGCTTTATTGAGTATTGATGATTTGTTTAGGCCATATGAAGATTATTATAGCTGCCGTGTGTTGCAGGCTTTATGGAGTAATGAAGACTGTTTAGGCCATATGAAGATTATTATAGCTGCCGTGTGTTGCAGGCTTTATGGAGTAATGAAGACTGTTTAGGCCATATGAAGATTATTATAGCTGCCGTGTGTTGCAGGCTTTATGGAGGCCATATGAAGATTATTTACTGCTGAAGCTATTAATGCTTTATCAGTAGCCATATAATTATAAAGCTATTAAGCTATTATTATAAGTCCAGGATTAGGACAGGCCATATTATGTTTAACTGCAGTATGAAGATTTGTGAAGCTGTTAAGCTATTATAAGTCCAGGATTAGGACAGGCCATATTATATATTAACTGCAGTGTGGAGATGTATGAAGCTATTAAGCTATTATAAGTCCAGGATTAGGACAGGCCGTATTAGGTATTGATGCAGTGTGGAAATTATATACTATGATTCGTGTTTTTGCTGTCGAATGTGTGTCATTTATGTCATCGTATCTGTGTTGTAACGGAATAAACAGTATCGAACTGTTCCAGTCGTTTGCAACCCTTCTTGACTCCTGCATGTACCCTTATGTACGTACTGTGGTGTGCGAACATATCAACACACACCCAGGTCAACATTCCAGACACAGTGACAGGTCAGCAGCACACATATATTGAATTAGCCTGTGTGGCGATGATATAGACCAAACCACTACACTCGCAACAGTGGGTGTAAACAGACTAATAACATTAACGTTTAATTACATTCAGTGAGAAACCAGCAAATCTAGTTTGTATCAGTTGGTGGTTTACAATCAAGTTGGAACCAATACAGAAGAGATTACTGCTAAAATAAGCGGTTACAGGGCCTAAAAAATGTCAAGCTATATTTAGCTATAATTGAATTAGAAAAGGAAATGATTGAGAGGCTTTCAACAAATTCAGATCAAGCCTTCCTGTCCTATGCCGTCTGTTCAGTTGTTTTTCCATGTCTTTGCATACATTTCATGTCTGTCTCCATTTCCCTTCTCTGTTTTTGTTTTCTTCTACCTCTCTTATGTCCTAAACATAGCACTATTTTTGCAGTGTTGTTTTTCTTTGTTTATCTCCCTTGCCAGCTTGTTACATTTCAATTACTTCAGAAATTCATTGTGATTATTTACATCAACTGTGAAGACAAACCTTGGCAATGGCTAAACAAAATTCTGACCTCAGTGATGCTAGACCATGTAAAAGAAGCTTTAAATAAACAAACTCACGGAAGAACAAACACATTTTGAACAGCAAAATCATATGCAGATCAGGTAGCAAGACTCAGAATCATCAATGTCAGGCACATTTATACATCAACTTTGTGGACACTGATAATTTATTTCCAGGTTTTCACTGAAGTCTTTGTTGCATATACAAACATACTTCAAACACTTCAGTTTGTTGTTAGTCTCAAAATTGAATCTTGTCATAACAGTATTGGTTAGCAGTGATTGTAAAAACCCTTTACATAACCTATGATTTTGTATTGCATGTCATCCAGGAGTGTTATTGGAATGGCTTCTCTAAAGATTCAGACATTAATTCTCAGACAGTTGCAGGCATTAGCAGGAAGAGATTAGGAGAGCATAAAGTAAAACAATCAGATATATGGAGAAATGAAGGTACACATGTAAATAAGTTTCTTTTTTAAGCAATGGAGCATCTCAGTTGAGGCTGAATGCTGGTGCATATAATGTAGGCTTGTGTGCTGTTTTTATTGTGTTACTTCAAGATGTTTGCCACCCCATGGATCTTCTGGATCATTATGTAACACTGTTTTCTTCTACAGCTAATTTATTGGAGGAGGTTTTAAAAAGTAGTCATGGTGTGATCAAGCATTAAGAGATCTTATAGCTTAAACTTCTCTTCTTTGATCCTTAGCCGCCGACCGTCAAAGCAGTCAGTGGCCATTACGCCTGGTGGCGTCTTGTAGGGCAACAACAAATTGATTCCACTCTGCTCGGTTGGTGGCTATCCCCCGCACAGCGCCCCAACTCCGGTTCATTCCCCGCATCCCAGCCTCCACAGTCCCCTGCCAAGCTGTCCCCGGTCGGCCTCTCTCTCGCCCTCCTGCAGTGGTCCACAGCATAGCTGTTCCCGCGATGGCATCGGGATCTCCCCCGAGGACGCGGCCAACCCAGCGCCCGCCAGCCACGATGGTGCGCACGTCCCCCCGCCTGCTCCGAGCAAGCAGACCCCGGCCGGTGACGGCACTCGGCCAAAAGATTAGGAGAACTTCCCCCAGGCATGCCGTGTGAAAAGAGGACAACCCCGACATCTCCTTCTCTGCAACTCTCCAGCCCTCCGCTCCACAGAGAAGCACAGAAAGCACACAGCTCCAACACAATCCCAATTCCATGCCCGTGCCGCACCGAGAGGACCCCCAGATGCCGCCTAGACCAAAAAAGGCCGCTCCTGCCCCGTCCATTTCGCCGCCGATGTTCCCGCCCGCTCCGCCGCCCGGTGCCACCACGCATCCCAGGCACGTGAAGGCACCCGTCTGCCCCAGCTGCCGATTCTCCACCGACATGGGCCCAGGGCCACCCACACCGAGCGCCACGACCCCTGTCTTCCCTAGGCCAATGTCCAAGCCCACCCGCCGGCTATACCTACCAAGTCCATCCGTCCCTTCCTGGACGTGCCGATGCGAATGCGCCAGCAGTGCAATGCCACCTGCACACCCCAGATCCTTCAACATAGAAAACGCAGTCCATCCCACTCCTCTCGGACCGCTCTCCGCCGTCCGGCGCACCACCCAGTCCACGACTGTCAAAAATAGAGTGGCCGACAAGGGGCATCCCTGCTGCACTCCCGTCCTCACCCCAAAGGTCACACGCAAAGTTGGCTTAAAGGCTTTCCATGACTGACACCATGCAGCTCGGAACCCCACAAGCCCTCAGTACCCTCCACAAACTGTCCCTATGCACACCGCCAAAAGCCCCCCCAAAATCAACGAAACCAATGTACAGCCGTCTCTGCCACCCCGAGCACCGCTTCACAATGTCCCTGAGGGTAAATATATGATCCACACATCCTCTGCTCCCTCCAAACCCTGCCCGCCCCTTCCTCAGCCCATGTTCCACCGCTCCCGAGACCCTCAGTACAACCATCCTGCCCAGTATCTCGCTGGGAACCGAGAGAAGAGCCACTCCTCTCTAACTATTGCAGTCCGCAAGATCTCCCCTCCCGGGCAACCTGACAATCACTCCCTCTCTCCACTCTGCCGGCGCCGTCCCCGCCCTCCAGACCCGTGCAAATAGTGGCCCCAACAGCTCTGCCGCTAGCTCTGGGTCCTTCCAAATAGCTCTGCATTTAAGTTATCACGACCAGGAGCCCCTCCATTCTCCAACCCCTTGACCGCCGCGATGACCTCCTCCCCTCGTGGGATGTCTGTATCAACATCTAGATCATCCCCAGCCCCAGGAACATTCAACCGTGTCCCCGGGGGCTCCCCACCCAGAGCCTCCCCGAAATGCTCCGCCTATCCCGCCTCCCGTCCCTCCACTGTCGCGACGAGACCTCCGCGCCCATCTCCCACCAATGTAATACCGTTTGCACCCTGTTTTCCACCGATGACCCTAGTTATTTTATACACTGTGCTCTGTTCACCTCCCAGCGCCACCCCCTCTGCCCGTCCCGCAAGGCCATCCAGAAATGTCCCCCTGCCAGCACGGGCCCGACGTCCAACTTCCCTGTCCAGCTGACCGCACTGTTCACCACACATTGCCTCCAACCTGGGAGACCCAGCCACTGTTCCCTTTCCCTTCACCTCCCCTCTCTTTGCCATGGTGTCCAGCGCACCCGGCGCCATCCAGCCTTGGCTCCCCCTCCCCTGAAATCCCAAGCATGACCCGCCACCCTCCCTGTATACCGCCGAGACAGCGCCGAATCTCCGGCCAACACCATCGTCCTCCGCCCCCTCCTGGCCCCAGACAATCCCACATCCTCTCTCCACGTCGACCATGAAAGCCTCTCCGGAGAGGGGATCCCCCAGCCCCGCAATGCCGCATCTTCTCTGTCCGACCGCAACCGGTCCAGCAGCCCCGAGCCCCACCCTCAGCCCCGCCACCACCAGGCGATGACCACCTCCAACACCCGCGCTCCCTCCCACCTTCACGTCCCGCAGCGCATGTCTCCATCCGCCATCGATCACCATGTGATCCATCCGGCTCCCGCCCCATCTGCCCGGCGATCCCCATGTCAACCCGTGCACCCCCTGTGTGGAAAAAGTGCCCCCCCCCAATGACCAGGTTGCCAACACTGCAGAAGCTTATTAATCCGTCCCCACTCCCATCCACCGCCCCACTGCCACATCTCCCCACCACTCCCTCGCTACAATCACTGTGCTCCCACTCTCGCATCCAGGCCCCCCATCAATACAATGAGACTGCACCTGGGTGCAGCCTCCATCTCCCCCTGTACCCGCCGACAGAACTCGCTCCCTATCTCCCCATCGCTGTCACCTGTTGGTGCACAGCATTGTACAACTGTGGCGCCGGTGAACCTCCCTCCTAGTCCCGCTCCCATCAGTCTGCCGCCGATGGGCCTCCATTCCAGCAAAGACTCCTCCATTCCCCTCCCCAGGACAATGGCCACACCCTCGCTGCGCCGACCATCCTCTGCCAGAACAAAGCACCGCCTCCCCTGCAGCTGTTTCCACTCTCTCCCCACCTGTCCATCCACTCTCGCCCACTCCCAGATCACGCATCCTGTAGCTCCTCATCTCTGCTGTGACCCGTCCCAGCCGCCCCTCCCCTCCTCCCCCCCCCCCCCCCTCCCCCTCCCCCCATCCATAGTTCTGACATTCCAAAAACCAACTCTGGTCTCGTGTCCCGCGGTCGGGGCATCCGTCCCCATGCCAGTGGCCTCCCCTCGGCCCTCACCACTGTCAGTCATACAAGCCCGAGACTGGATGTCCGCCCCGCAGCAAAGTCTTACCATTTATTGTTGTTTCCGTAACGTGCGATTTTTTTACATAGACAGGGGTGTCAGCCCTGTGCTAAAACCCCCCAACCTGGAGGACCAGAGTACCAGCTTTTGTCTGACCCCTACCCACACAGACCAGTCCAGCTTGGTTGAACCTACCAGGAGTAAATCTCCCACTGGCATAGCTCTGGGGATTGTCAGGGTACACAAGCCACCATACTGCTACAAGGTATAGGTACCATTGATGGCAGAGCTTAAACTACCATATACAAAATATTGATACTGACATCTTTGATACACTTGTCTGTAATCTAGCATGACCTGTAGTTAAAGTGGGAATAGTAGCACATTCAATAAGACAGTATGCACATGCTACCAGTCTAGCTGTTGTCTGGAGACATGGGCTGTGGAAAGGGGTAGCTAAGTGCAGAACCTGTTTTACAACTATCAGTAAAAGAGTGTTTCATACATTTATTTCCTCATGAATGATTGTACCTTCTATGCTTCTTAAGATGCAAAGGGCTATCAACAGCATTTGTGGTGATGATTTCTCAAGTGGGCTGATTTACATGATGAGATTGCAAGCCCTTAGTCACATCTGAAGCTGTGCCATTTTTGAAGCAGTTGTCCTCATCTTTTGCCTTCTTATAGAACCCCTGAAACTGCATAGATTTTTACCCATAGTGGCTGGTTACAATGGAAGATGGACTGATAGAATAAGTGAACATAGGAATAAGTACCAAAACTGCACAAGATGATCTCACTGAAGGCTGGCTCAAGTAAAAACTGCAGAACATGTTAAATATATGTTTTACAGGAAGAAAAGAACAGAGGAGAATCACTGGTATATTTATAGGGCTACTGGAAATTAACTGTCTCTTTGGAGGTTGAGAATCCTCTGAGTAGTTGTCGTACATTTAGATAGGTATAGAGATATATTTGGTCCCATCTGAATATAGCAGAAAGTGGGGTTATCTGAGAAAGAAAGGTATTAGAATAGATTCCACGAGTGAATAGATTAAGGTGAAGATCTGTCTCTGGAATGAGTGAGGTCTCTAGTCCAACCTATCTATACGACTATCTTTTGGTAATAAGACAATCTGTCAAACCTCCCTATAAATACAATTATAAGTTGACTACTCACACACACACACAATTATGTGACAACAGGACACACAAACATGAAAACTATGGTAAATGGATATAGGTCTGACCAACACACTAAATTAAGTTTTGTTTAGTTTATTATCACTTAAATTTTACAACATCAAACATCTAGAAATCAATATAATCATGTTTACAGACATAGGAAAATAACCCAATAAGTGCCCTCACCTCTTGTTGAGAAAAAGATCCCAAAAGAAGTTAATAACCCAGAAGGTCAAAGATTAACACTAGGGTATAGAATAGACAGTAAAGAAAAGAACAAAGTTCCTAGTTAAGCTGTCCCGTAAAATAACAGTATTTGCAAAGAAATAAAGGATGGTACAGTTTCCGTAACTAGAAAGTATTCACTCTCACTCTGTCATTCGTGGCCACATCAATCACGCCTTACCTAAACTTGGTGTAACAATCTCTTGAATGTAACCATCAATGTACATGTACCATAATCCTGTGGTTTTCTTCTCCGAAGTGAGCCCCAGCTGCTCCACTAATAATTAATTTTCCTAATGGGGAACGCCTACTTTGGTGGTTGATTATTGGATATGAAAATGTCACATCAGATAGTTCATGTAGCAAAATATAAACCACGATCTAGTGTTCACAGCAGACAGTACTTCCAATAGCTAAAGGAAACATCTGGTTGGTAAACTGTTAATAAAGATGATGATGATACATCCTATCGGTTTTTCTCTGGGGTGAATGCCGATTTTGAAACAGCGTATTCTCCTGGATAGAATTCACTTGGAAACATGACTTTCAGAAGTCGGGACAAATGTTATGTATATTGCCTCAGCGGGCTGATAAAATTTGAATAAACAATCTGAGTATTTTGTACGTCCAGTTGACTTAAATTTACATTTAAACTGTTATTTTTCTCTGAGGCCGGTCCTGTTCACACTGGGCTTGGGACATGCAAGGCCGCGAATAAGCCAATTTTTAAGGTAGATTTAGCCAGTGCAGCAAAAGGACCACAATAGCGCAAAATTACAGTGCATACGTTGACCGCAGGCAGCTGGTGGCGCTTGATCAAGCATTATATTAGGAAGAAAACAAAACATTTTACCAAAATATCAATATCCTATCACGCTTAAGGGTATGATCTCTTATCCTCTCTGTCATCATTAAATTAAAAGGCACAATGGTGTCTTATCCTATCTTATCGTGCTCTTCTCAGCTGGTACAGGTTGGGTTTTAGGTATGCAACCTTTCCCCCTCCCGCGCGGTAAAACACTCAGTGCACAATATCAGTGTTAATTTAATTATGACTACTTTATCAAATATCGCTTGTCATTACTAGCTATTTGTTTCGCCACATGATATTACACTAGTCACGTATATAATTACACACAATGAATCAGAAGTGAATTGTATTTCATCAGTTATCAGTTGCCTAGTGTATTTATTAGTCAATTTAAACATCTCTTTCTGGGTGATAGCTGGTGATTAAATCTACATTACAACTGAAACATCTGGGGAAAATATATTGTCTATATCTGCAATGTTGTTTCTTATATAAACTTCACTGTCTTTTCTAGTTCATACAGAGTTCCGTATAGTTTTGTTTCAAGTGTTGTTTCTCTGGGCCAGTGGGTTTGCCTCAATACATCATATTGTGACAGTGCAGTGCCACTGGTATTACAAATATAACTAGGCGGACTGAAGGCAGGCCTAGTTATTATGACCCCTCTCTAAGTGGTCAAGTTTATCTTTGGCCTGTCTTCCAAGTGTGAGCTATCTAATGTTTACTGGTCCTAACCGCCAGAGGTGTTGATTCTTGGATGAGAAATGGTTTGGTTCGTTTCTACTCCCAGGACTCGTTCTTCCCTCCAAGTTGTTGACTAGCGACTGTCTCGTGATAGTGGTTTTCTTTCCTAATTATATAATCATGTGCTATTATTCCTGCTCTTCCACACCTTTGTAATAATCCAACTCAACTTGTGTGAGTAAGTTTCAAACCAACAATATGTTTATTTACAATGTCAATGATTCAACATATTCAACTGAGCATGGTTCAACAACTCCATTTTCATTTCCATATCTCGAGGTCATATCTTTCCAAATTCCTAGACCTGTCAAACCTAACTCTGAAAATGATATCGATAGCTAAACATAGTTCATAAATATATAACTAATATCAGTTTTCGTCAAAAGTACTACTGCTGTTGTCTCCTCTTACTTAGTCATGCCAGTGGTGACCTCTCGTTTATTTACACAATGGTTTGCCTGGTAATCATTAAATAATTGAGAGCGCATCTCTTGGAAATCAATGTAACATATACCTCTGTTGAACATATCATGCCTGAGACGATATCTCGTCTATTTTATCATCAGCTGTTTATCTGTCAAGCAACATGTATGAGAGAGCATATCTCTTGTAATTCAATGCAATATACACTTCTGTTGAACATATCATGCCTGAGATGATACCTCGTCTATTTTATCATCAGCTGTTTATCTGTCAAGCAACATGTATGAGAGAGCGTATCTCTTGTAATTCAATGCAATGTATACTTCTGTTGAACATATCATGCCTGAGACGATACCTCGTCTATTTTATCATCAGCTGTGTCCTGTTTATCTGTCAAGCAACATGTATGAGAGAGCGTATCTCTTGTAATTCAATGCAATATATACTTCTGTTGAACATATCATGCCTGAGATGATACCTCGTCTATTTTATCATCAGCTGTTTATCTGTCAAGCAACATGTATGAGAGAGCGTATCTCTTGTAATTCAATGCAATGTATACTTCTGTTGAACATATCATGCCTGAGACGATACCTCGTCTGATCATCAGCTGTATCTGTCAAGCAACATGAGAGAGCGTATCTTGTAATTCATGAACATATGATGCCTGATATGATACCTCTCGTCTATTTTATCATCAGCTGTGTCCTATTTTATCATCAGCTGTGTCCTGTTTATCTGTCAAGCAACATGTATGAGAGAGCGTATCTCTTGTAATTCAATGCAATATATACTTCTGTTGAACATATCATGCCTGAGATGATACCTCGTCTATTTTATCATCAGCTGTTTATCTGTCAAGCAACATGTAAAAGAGAGCGTATGACATCTCTTGTAATTCAATGCAATATATACTTCTGTTGAACATATGTTCTTCTCCTGGAGGACATCCCCTTTATATGTGGGAGTCATCAACCTCTGAAAATAGTTGCCTGAAATTCTATAAAAAAGTTCAATCAAAGGTCATCTTACCGTTTAAACAGAAGTCCAGCACCTATCACATTTCTTACTATGCACTCTTATTCTATCCCTATCTGTTCAGCACAAATTGTTAACCACAAGCTAAACTATTCTCCAGAATTCCTAACGCTACAATTCTAAGTCTAGCTACATCTGTAGAGCCTCCTGTAAACCACAGGTTTCATTTTCTTGAGAGCCCAGAAAGGCACGTCTTGCCTCGTCAACTTTTCTGGTGGGACTGACTTCTTTTGTCCTTCAATTTATTCCCATGATCCGTTATTTGTTTTTCAGACAATACGATTGGACCATTGATTAGTTCACTCACCGATCACAATCTCACGGTTTTATTCCTTCATAAATAACTCAGTGAGCTTTGTTCCACAACTGTTTACACCACACTCACGTTTTCCCCGTGCGTTTGTTTTGCTCTCTGTTCACTTAAATCTTAAGGGCGCTAATATTTATGGTTATCTCCCTTAGTGGTTTTTGCTCAAATGCTATGTTCCCTTATTTCAAACTTACTAAAAACAATATGATATGTAAATTTCCTATGCCCTAACTATTTACACATAGAAAATATTAAAGTCGAAAAAAGTTCTCTCCCTTACTATCCAGCTAATTTTTATCCCCCATCCCAAGGATAAACAGCCCATTTCCCAGATCATCCAAATTTCCCAAACCATTTTTCCACGCTCCCCTATTTTATCGACACCAAATCACTGTTCATCTAAACCTTACGATGACAATATTTGGGACAATCTTGAATCACGTGCTCCGCAGTCTGGGGTTCCTGTACACATGGCTGAATTGCCAATCTTGAATTTTGTATACATGTGGCTGCGGAGTTGGTTGTGTCCTGTTCTGAGGCGCAAAAAGACAATTTGTTCTGATCTGTTCATAGCTTGGTAGTCATCCTGCGTTGGTATTGGTGGCTTTCTGATTGATTTGATCATCTTTTTCTTCTGATGGTACGTAACTGGTACATCCGGTTGCTCATCTGCAGCACCTTCTTTAGCCAGTCGGTCCGCTCTCTCGTTTCCTGGTATTCCACAATGAGACGCTATCCATTGCATGGTGACCCTGCGCTGGTTGCACAGTTCAGAAAGTAGGGCTTGTATACCTGGCAATTTTCTGGACTGAAGTGCTTGGAGTGCTGATCTTGCATCTGTCAGGAATACCACAGGCTGTGGACCGAGATTGGTGTTCAACAGTTTCTCAGTTGCCACCTTGATTGCCTGGATTTCTGCATCATAGTTGTTACAGAATTTCCCCGTTGGTACTCTGACCGTATCCCTAATGTTGTTTGGGTATTCTATGTACACTCCTGCTCCTCCATTCTTGACTGCATTCTGTGCTGACCCATCCATGTATACTCGGACCCAGAGATCCTGTGGGTATTCATCATCCAGGAAACTGAGAGTGACTGACCTATGTTGCATGCTGTTCTGTTCATCCCTGTCGAATATTCCTTTCACTTTTGTCTGGATGTGTATTGGTAGTCCAGGCTCTTCTCGCCAAGGGGTTTGTTCTGGCACAGACTTTAGGGGGCTGTCAACTTCAGGCAGGTCTGAGGTTTGTCTATGAAATCGTTTGGCCTGGTGGATGAAGCTGCTTCTTTTCAATCACCCCATCGCTAGGTTTTGGAATCTGTCCTTCATTGGATGGCTTGGCATACAGAGGAACTTTTCTGCCTGTGTTAGCACTTTTGTGTCTCTGCATTCTCGCAGTGCTTGTATCCTCCCCATTTTCTCCATCTCCACTATAGGCGTTGATTTCATTGCCTCCATGATGACACTAAGCGCCTGGTTTTGCACCTTATCTAGCTCTTGTAATGTGGTGTTTGATGCTAGACACCACGCAGCTGACCCATATTCCAGGTATGGTCATATGCCCTGCTGGTAAACTTTACTAAGTATTTTCCCGCTGGCTCCCCATGTGGTTCCACTTAGTTTTCTCAGGATTGCTAACTTCCTCCTGGCCTTTGTTGCTGCCTTGTTGATGTGCTGCTTCCATGTCAGCCTATCATCGAATGTAACTCCAAGATAGGTAGGTTGTTTATCTTCTCTCAGGAGCTCTTTATTTATCTTGATGACACCGGCTTTTTGGTTGGGAGAGAGATTGAAGAGCATAGTGCTGCACTTGTCTCTGTTGATACTGACACACCATCTATTTGCCCACGAGGTTAAGGCATCTTTAGCTCTTTGTAGCAGTTTGGTGGCCACTGTTGCATGCTCATCTGTGCACCATATTATCAGGTCATCAGAGTACATTGCCACTTTCATTCCATGTGGTAATTCAGCAACCAGGTCGTTGATGTAGACTAGGAAAAGTGTGGGGGACAGAACCCCTCCCTGAGGGACGCCATGACATAGTAGAATTTTCTTACTCTTGAGGCCATCTAGTTGTACTCAGGCTCTTCTGTTATGCAAGTATGCTTTCACCCATTTGTACATCCTACCATTCACTCTACAGTTTCTCAGTTTCTTCAGAAGACTTTCTTTCCAAACCTTGTCAAATGCTTTCCTTAGATCTATCCATGCTGCTAGTACCAGTTTCTTATCTTGGAACGCATCCTCAATTTCTTGAGAAAGGTAAGTTGCCTGATCTTCAGTAGAGTAACACTGCCTAAAGCCTGCCTGCTGTGGTACAAGAAGGTTTTCACTTTCAAGGTACCACTGTTGCCTGAGGTTGATGATACTTTCCATTGTTTTTCAGAGACAGCTTGTAAGGCTGATTGGTCTGTAGCTGGAGGCAGTGGAACTGTCTTTTCCTGGTTTTAGGAGTGGTATCATGATTGCTTCCCTCCAGGTCTGTGGAACTCTGCCTGAGTTCCAACAGATATTGAAGATCTGCAGCAGCTTTGTTTTTGCTGCGGTTCCAAAGTTCTTAATCATTCATTGGACACTCCATCAACTCCTGGCGACTTTCTCATTTTCAATTTGGATATTGCAAGCTCCAGTTCTCTGAATGTGATTGGTGAGGATTTTTCCATCTTTGTACAGTGCAATCTTTGAGTTTCTCCCTGTACCCTCATCATTAAGTTGTTTTACCAGCTTCCACAGTTTCCTTGTATCTCCTTCGAAGTTCAAGGACTCTGTTTTCTCCTTCCAGCTTCTCCGCCTAGCCTGCAACTTGGCCCTTTGGAATTTGGCCTTAGATTGCTGGTAGTTATTGTGGTGTTCTTGGCATGGACTGGTCTCTGCCTGCTTTCGAGATGTTTCCACGTTGTTGTGCAGTTGCTCTAGTTCACCATGAAATGCTAATAATACTTTTTCACAAGGACTCTAGAATAATGAACTAGATTATCCAAAATTTCTGAGTGACTTGATAACTGGCTTGGAGTGGAAGCAGTATTTATACATATTTTCTGCAATATCTCTAAAGGGTGCGACAATTCACGCCTTCGGCCTAGCAGGGGAAATCAATGAGCTTATCTACAGAGATAAAGGATTTTCCTGTTCGCTCGCTCACGATGCCGAAACGACATTAAAAAGACATGGGCCATGTGAACAGGCCTTCTTTGATTTCCTCCCTCTGCCGTAGATCAAATACTTAAGTCCCCGGAAATCACGGACATTAAATGCGGTCGATAAGTATTATTATCGCCCTTGCATTTGCTACCGATGTCTGATCTGTTCCTCCCCCGTGCTTTCTGTCACTATCCGATGATTGACATCTCAGCTCGTGTGAGAATTCAGGTAAACACCCAAGTTCGCTCCCCTCTTGTTAAGACTGTCGGGTGTGAAAGTTTGTAAATGCTCATTAATGCATGTAACTGGCTATACTAATAAGTATAGCCAGCAGGTGGGCTTGAACATCAACCGAAAGAAGACAGAGGTCATGATGCTCAATGTGAGCATCTCTGAGCCCATATCAGTAAGGAATCAGCAACTGGAACAGACAGATACCTTCACATACTTAGGATGCATAATAACACCAGACGGTGGAGCAAGCAAAGACATCAACAACAGAATGAACAAAGCAAGAACAGCCTTTTTTAGTCTAAACAACATCTGGAAGTCCTCTCAGTACAGCACACGCACAAAATTAGGATTATATCAGAGCTGTGTGCTTTCTGTGCTTCTCTATGGCGCAGAGAGCTGGAGAGTTACAGAGAAGGAAATGTCGAAATTGTCCTCTTTTCACACAACATGCCTAAGAAAAATTCTCCGAATCTTTTGGCCGAATACCATCACCAACCAAGATCTGCTTACTCAGAGCAAGCAAGAGGACATGCACACCATCATAGCTGGCAGACGCTGGAGCTGGGTTGGTGTAGTAGTCTTCCTTGGTAGTGATTATTGCTGACTACTATTAGGTGCTGATCCGCGAATTGTAAAAATATAATATGATAATCAGTCAACTGGAATTCCAACTGGGGCACGTCAACATAAGTGCCAAGACTGTAGTAGTCGAACTCATCGATTGAAATTGGTACACAGTTTATTTGACATAGACATTTGACGTGACATGACATCCGACCTTGACGTACAACAGTTAAATCAACATGATGAGAGGTAACGTAATTTTTTTCAATAATCCAATCAGATCGTCCCAGAAGAATCATTTAAGCAACATAGAGCTGGGTATCTGAGTTAATACAATAATGTCCATAAACGATGAGGCAGTTTAGATCATAATTTGAATCCTATAACGGTTGACCTTTTCAAGGACAGAGACTCTCATTATGCTCCATCGCATCTGAGATATTTTACAATTATGTCCTCTTTAAATGGCCTCATAAATAATCATATTGGAACCTCTGAACATTTATAATGAAGGCATCTCCTGCGCTTACAAACACTCAAGCACTGTTCTTTGACTAACCTCTCCTTATAGCCGTGACTCGCATGACGGCGGTTCCATAATTCATCTTAGTAGATACATTTTTTCTTAAACAACAATTCCTTTTAGAATATATGTCGGCTTTCAATGAATTGACTCCCCAAGTTTATCCATTATAGTACCATCGAGTGCAGGTTCTACCTAGACGTCGACTTTGGTGAAACGTCAATAAAAATTTATATTATTTTCAATTCTTTCTTGAATGAAAAAAACAACTTACGCTTATGACATATGGCAATGACTTCTAACCAGAAGGCCATGTCAAAGAACAATCACATCTGCCCAACACATGGGGCTGAAAACATCTACAGACAATATGTCTGGCTGGGATGCTAGCTTGCCTCCTTCAAGCTTCGACGTCATCTCTCTTGTTTAGCAATAAGCGCGCCAGGAATCCCCATACTCAAAATTGTGCGCTATCGTGCGCAATAAATAAAAATCTACCAAATATATTACTAACATATTAGTTGGTGCGTAATCTCTTAACAGAAGTAGGACCTGTGACTACTTATGTCTGTTAAGGACTCAGAAAGGATGCAACAGTTGGCCATGTCCTCAGAAGAGACCCCAATGCCATCACAAGAACAGCTATGCTATAGACCCCTGAAGGAAAACAAAAGAGAGGCCGACCAAATACAACTTGACGGAGGACTGTGGAGGCTGAGATGCAAAGAATGAACCAGAGTTGGGGCACTGTACAAAGGATGGCCGCTGTCGTGGAACGACTTCTCACTGACTCTTTCTTCTGTCTATTATTTTTCTTCTTCTTAAAATCTCTCGCTAGCTATTCCCTTCAGATATCTTTTTCATTTCTTATAATGGAAAAGTCTCTCTAGATTTCACAGTATTTTACCAGCTCAGGATTCTCACCGGTCCTAGGTAATAAATTTTTCCTTAGCCAGCGAATGTCATTCAACTTGAAAGGTGGAAAACATTGTGCTACGAACAGACCGACCGGAAGTCGACCGCCTTTCTTGGTGTCACGAACTGAACATGTACACAGTGGATACTATGCGAGTTAACGAAGGTAACTTAATACTCCTGGGACCAAAAGATGGATTTGCTACAATGCCACCCAAATCACAGCCCACCCCTGCCCGGAATACACCTGGAATTTTAGGAGGGAATTTTAAGCGGTCATTCTTCTGGTAACCATCGTACGTAGCAGATGTGATTTTATGGGCCTCGGTCGAGGCTACTTTGTACTTGTTGCAAAATATCCTTAGTGAATTCGTTGAGCGAAGTAAGTAGATCTAATACTGCTGATTTTATAACATGAATAATCATATGTTTATCAACAGCTTGCTATTGCAGTAACTTTTTGTTAAAGTTTAAATGCATTTCATTTTCAGTGACAATAACTGTTATTTGCATATTTACAGATCACTCAAACCAATGTATGAGTTGCTGAGGTCATAGACCTAATTATCCACTATCTTTATTTCACAGCCTGGCAGAAATAAGACAGGGTTAAATAATATGATGTTTATTATTGTTGTTACTTTGAGATTTGCATATTGATCCAAACAAAATAGAAGTGTATTAGGGGTTCTTCTATTTTCTATTTCTTATAAGACTTCTGTGTTCTCTGCCAAGACTACAAACTTGATAACAGTGTCTCAATCACTTCTTCTCAATTTGTCACATAAGGGACATTAATGTGTTTTTCATTATGGAAGGTTCTTTACATGTATTTAATGCAATCCTATGCATATACCATGTTGTATGATTGAAGAACTATTTTATGTATGATTGAAGAACTATTTTATTATCAGTATATGAATGTTATTTGCTACAGGAACCAGGACTTTAAGAATGCTTGCAATTATTTAGCTATTTAATGAATTTACCACTTGACTGACAAAATGTAAGTCAGCAGTTCTCAAGCCTTGAGACCATGACTACCCTCCAAATGATTTACTGCTTGAGTAAGCAAGAATGTAAATCATTGGTTCTCAGACCTTGGCCGCAATGACACCCCACCAAGTTAAAGCAGCATAGGAAACTATTACCCAGTGGTTCTCAAACCATTGTTGACAGTGACCCTGGAATTAAAATACTGCTCTATGGGCACTAGGTGAACCAGTGGTTCTCAACCATTTGATGACCCCAGCCCCTACCTCACAGTTTGTGAAACTCATTGCCCACATGGGGAAAACCACTGCTGTAAATAAGCAGACAGCCAGATAGAGACTGAGAACTCAAGATACGCTATAATGTCAGTTAAGACGTGGTAGTTCATACATTGTTACGGAATGATAATTAACCTTGTGTTAATTTAATTTCTGATGGACGCTTACCGGCCATCAGATTTAGGAGATGACTGCTCTTGAAACCACTAATGGGATTTCAATTGTTTCCAGTCCACCCAGGTTGCGGTTACGAGGTACTAACCCAGGTTGCGGTTACACAGTACTAAACCAGGTTGCGGTTACCAGATACCTAAACCAGATCCAGGGTACAAACCAGGGTACAAGTCCATGGTACCAAAGATTACCCTTACCCACCATACCCTATCAAATAGGTTACCATACCCTATCACCCAGTAACCATACCACACATCCCATAAGCAGAAGAGATATTCAGCAGAGGTGACTTACCCCATCCTTATCTGTGATGTGCACTGAGTCCAGGGAAGCAAACTCTGACCCCCTCTGAACCCATAGAACTGTTTATGAGACCAAAGTGCTGGAGCATACCTAACCAAGAGAGTCCGAACCAAAATCATCTCCGCAGCTACTACAGGCCTTCGGAGAGTTGAGTATAATACCTACCAGCAACACTACCATAGAAAAGATCTCTGGTCCAAGTGATGACCAACACTAGTTGTTTTTTTTATTTAAACAGTATAGCTAAACCTTTTTTTCATATTTATATGTATATAAAAAAGATGAAAGATTCTATACCCTTTTATCCAATTTAACATAACAGAGTCTGTTGTTATTTTTCTTGTTAACTTTATTTGGGTTGTATTTTGTTTTAAATATAAATCTACACCCTGGGGGCTCAGCCATAATTCAATTAACTTCTATTGGGTCGGGATATTTTAATTGTGGCTGGACACCAAATCTCTTTCTCAACCTTATGTGCTTTACACAGTCCTTTTGTAGGATTCCTGAGGAAGAATTTATCGTCCAGAAAATATCTTGTTTAGGTACCAGAATTCTCTTTTAAGTAAATTTCTAGTACACTATTTCCCGAGGAGAGGCAGTTTCTTCAAACTCGGAAGCTATCAATAAGACATTATTATCTTTATTCTTCCATTTCATTCAAGCTGTCCTATCTCCTCAAAACACCTCGCGACAGCCGCTAACAGAACAAAGTGGAGTCAATTTGTTTTTGCCCTACAAGATGCCACCAGGTGTAATGGCCACTGACTGCTTTGACGGTCAGCGGGTAAGGATCAAAGAAGAAGAAGAAGGAGTGCATGTAAGCAGGAAAAGTAGGCGTGGCTTCAAAAGTGAGTCAACAGACAGTGAATTGCATGGTTTTGCCTTCGCAAAACGTAAACACTAAATGAGGAAGAAAAAGTGGTCAGATTACTGAGGCTATATTTACATATATCCATCACAATTTGTCCGGGCTTGAAGATATGAAACCCTTTCATGTCTCATTTATGGAAATAGAGCTACTGTTATCCATATCTTTCGAGTGATTGCTATCTTCAATTTCATCCTCCTCCTCCATGCTCCAATTTCAACTCATAAAATCCACTCCTACGTTTTCTTTTCCTGGTATATATTGTACTTTAAATGAGTACACGCTTAGCAGCAAAGCCCAACGCATAATCTTTGTGTTAAATTCCTTATTGGCTCAGAGAAATGCCAATGGAGCATGGTCTGTCTGCACTGTGAACGACACTCCAAACAGATATTCATGGTGTCTCCTGATCCCTTTCATGAGTTTTCAATAATTCATATTTGAAGAATACTGCACATAAAATTCAGTTATGTCCATGTTCTATGACATGTCTACTTTAGATATATCTACAATGTGAATACAGTGTTACTGTGTAGTAGTAATATTTACTCATGCACGTTGTACAAAAAAAAATTGTAGAAATATAAGCATAATGGCTTGCCAGTTTTTCTTTCTATAATTCATACCTTAGATCAGAGGTGGCCAAACTATGGCCCGCGGGCCAGATCCGGCCCGCCAATCAGTTTTGACCGGCCCGCCAACCTGTTTTGGCCGGGCTCTTATTGTTGATTGAAAATTACTGTATATTCCGACCACTGTGCTAAAAAAACATATTACAAAATAGCACGCACAGGCACCAGAAACAAAACCAGAAAGACCCAAAATGTACGATTAACATCTCCCTACCTCCCACAACACCACCAACTCTCTCTCTCTCTCTCTCTGTCTCTCTCTCTCTCTATCATACCAATTGAGTTCTAGATAGTGCCGACAAAACAGAAATGATAACGTCAAATCTCTGATCGTGCACGTGGACAGGCGAAGACAGTGTCGGTACCTACTTTGATAATGAGAAACTGAAAGCAAGGACAGATCTTTTCTGCGGTCGGAAGTCTCTGAAATCCAATGATGTTGCTTTGTCTTTAGCATCGGTATGGGAAAGTGATCGTGGGAGTGGGGGTGGATGGTAGGTACATTTCTATAGGAAGGAGTTGAGGTGCACAGTTGGTCTTGTGAAGTGTGTTAAGTATATATCAGCCAGTGACACTTCTGGGCTTGTAGCTGTTGTGCACGTTTTCATGTATAAGAGTTTGCATTTGTAAAAATGTTTTCTAAGTATAGAAAAGTGGACAGTAAAAATCGCGCATTTAAACCAGAATGGGAGTTCGATTTTGTTCATTCTCAATAAGGATAATAAACCTCAGTGCTTAGTTTGCGCCCAAGTGTTAGCCGTAGTGAAGTAATATAACTTGAAACATCACTACATCACAAATCATCAGAAAAACAACGACGAGCATAGCAGAGAGTCAAAAAGGCTTGTGATTGAACAACTCAAGAAAAAACTGAATCAGCAAAAGAGTATATTTAGTCATGTAAATAAGATTCAGGAATCATCGCTCATGGCGTCCTATGTGATTAGTTTTGAGCTTGGAAAAGCAAAAAAGTCATTTACTGATGGAGAGTTTGTGAAAAAGTGTGCAGTTCAAATGGCAGAAGCGTTCAATGAAGAAAAAGTAGTAAAAGAATTTCAAAATGTACCTCTTTCAAAACAAACCGTAGCTAGGAGAACAGAAGATATTAGTTTGCATTTGTCCCAGAACTTGAAATCTTTAATTGAAAATTGTCCATACTTTTCACTGGCGATTGTTGAAAGTACAGACATCACAGACACTAGCCAGCTTCTTATTTTTGTTAAAGTGATCCAGGAAGACTTTACTGTTTCTGAAGAATTACTGAAAGTTTGCTCTTTGCATGGTACAAGTGAAGGGGATGACATATTTTCTGCAGTTAAAAATGTCATGGAAGAATATGGTGGGTTTGAAAAATTGTCTGCTGTGTTGCAAGGCTATGGTTGAGAAAAATACTGGTTTTGTTGGACTTTTGAAGCAAAATAAAATAGACGTGCCTACATTACATTGCATAGTTCACCAAGAGGCCCTTTGTGCAAAATCCATAAACCTAAATGACACTATGGCTACTGTAGTGAAAATAACGAATTTGATCCGAGGAGGACACAGCTCTCTCTAACTCACAGGAAGTTCCTTGCATTTTTAGAAGAAGTGGATTCTGTTCACGGTGATCTCCTGCTTCATGCTAAGGTGAGATGGCTTAGTCGAGGAAAATGTTTAAGGTTAATAAGATTTTGTGAACTGAAGGATGAAATAAATGACTTCCTGAGAGACAACTTACCATGTTCAATTGATCTTCAAAATAAACTCAAACATATTAATTTCATTCAGCACTTGGCATTTCACACAGATATAACACAACATTTGAATGTACTGAATTTGCAGTTACAAGGAAAAAGGCAAACAATTTTTCAAATGATGGGCTATGTTGATGGCTTCAAAAAGAAACTGAGCCTATTTAGTCTATCTTTGCAAAAGAATGACCTGTTTCATTTTCCTTGTTATAAACAGCTGTCTGAGAAAGAGAGTGTTAACTTTAGGAGGTACACAGATAACATTGAACAGCTGATTTCTGAGTTTGATCGTCGATTTCAAGATTTTGAGATGTTTCGTCCACAAATGGAACTTTTTAACAACCCATTCAAGTGCACAGTGGAGTCTCAGCCAGCAGAACTACAATTACAGTTATGTGAACTCCAATTTGACCCATTCATCAACACAACAGAAGCAACTGGAGCTGATTTGTGGAAATTACTATCAAAGGAACATTACCCACTTCTGAGAAAATGGGCCCTAAAAGTGTGCTCTATATTTGGTAGCACATATCTTTGTGAGACAAATTTTTCTGCCATGAAGCTAATCAAATCCAAGACCAGAAACAGATTTACTGACTGTATTATCCCATGTTCTCAGAATTGCTACGTCACAAATGGAAGTAGACTTCAAATCCCTGGTGAAAAGTTTTGATAAGCCACACTCTTCACAATGAAGTAACACACAAATGTATGCTTGAAATAAATAATTACATGTCATATTACAAATTACAAAACAACAGATTCATTATATTTTTTTTTACAGTAATTTCAGTCTGAATACTGGTATACATGTCTTGACAGATGTGCAGTACAGTAGTTTGCCGTTGCTTTCTGTATGTGGTTCATTATATATGTAAAACTAAATCTCAGAACGTTATTTTTTAAGGATTTTATAGGTCTGGCCCTCTGGTGTTACCCTTTACCATAATCTGGCCCTCGGCCAATCTTAGCTTGGCCACCACTGCCTTAGATACATGTACATTTTAACACAATCTTCCTTGATAATGTCTCAGTAGTAATTTAAGCCCATGCACGCTATATAGTGAAATTACAGGTTCATGCCCTTTTATCTGAACACCCGCCTGCTTGGAGACATACCTGGTGTCATTCTTATATGACCACCAGTTATGCACAATACTATAATATACGTACAAATGTGGAAGTGAACCTCTGTCTGTGAGGCAAATAACATGATTGACTCCTTAAAACATCCACACACTTTCAGGTATTCCCCCTGTGGGTGAAACTTGTTCAGGACCAGCATTGCATATGATTAAGATGGACATTTCGGAACAGAAATAGCAACACAAACATTTAAAATTTACAAAAGATATAAAGTAACAGTTAATACATCCATCCATCTTTACAGCAGAAATAGTGGAAATCTTAAAAGCTTTAGAAATAGTTGCAGTTATATAGTGTCTAGGTATACAATTGCAAGCATCACTGAAATTGAGCAAAACTCATTTTATCAAAAACAAAGTTTGAATTTTACTGAAACAGTACTGTTACTCTACAGATCTATCAGATAATGTCATGAGGCTCTTTTCTTGCAAAAAACGTTTTAGTCATGACAGAAAAAAATAATTATTAAAAATATAATGTTTGTAATCATTTCAGGACTGTTTGGAGGGAAGTAATTCAGAAATAAATTGTTATTACTCATTTCTCACATCCATGGGAAGTAATCAAACAATAAAAATATTAATGAATATATGTGATTAGCGACAACATTTAAAAAAAAAACATTTTGCAACACCGTTTAAAATGATTAAATGTATACTATTAGTTTCATAATATGCAATACACCATGAACTATTAACATATCAGACAGAAACAAATACTTCTTAAATAACCTTATAGTTGCATAACTTTTAAATTATACCTAATGTCATATTAGGTATGATTTAAAAGTTATACAACTATAAGTTATGCTACAAAACATACATAATTAAAATTTGTTATGCTTGCCATAATTATCTGAAGTTTTTACTATTATGTTTTATTCAATGAATTTCAGGTGACCATTCCTGTAGCCAGCGATCCCGCCTATACTCTAGTGTTGACATTCCAGATATTATGAACAGTTTCATAAAGAGTGAACCAGTGCAAAATGCCACATTCAATCAAGTGTTTCCAGAATTCACAGAAAAAATTGTGAGTGAAATGAAAGCTGATGTAAGTACGGCAGCTGCAACACTAAATACAGACAATAACATTGAATCAAGATTAAAAGAGGTAAAATCACCGAATGTCACAGACTCTGAGATAATGACTGTAGACATGAGTCTGACTCCTGAGATTGATACTGCAGTCTTACAAAATGAAAACTGCAGCAGGAAATCAACAATAGTCTATGATGATTGTACTCTCAACAGTGGAAGTAGAGAAGGTTTTAAATTGTGTGGCAGTGAACTATCAGATGAAATAATAATAAGTACAAAAGAGAAACTTTTCAACTGTCCTGTTTGTGGAGTACAGGTTAGCAAGAAAGGTGACCATAATGAACATGAACTTTCACATATGAGAGAAAAGTGTTATATAAGTAATGTTGGTAATATAGAATTAGCTACAAAATCTGGTCTATGTCAACAAGATAGAATACAAAAAGCACAGAAGCATTCTAAATATGAACTTATTGGTATGGGGGCTGCTCATTTTGGTTATCTAAAGGCGCATGTAATGCAGCATAAAGAAGAACTGCCTTACAAGTGTGATGGTCTTAGTAGGTTTTCTAGGACTGATTATCCAAAGAAACCCATAATGCAGCATAATAGTGAGACACATTACAAATATGATGTCAGTGGAGCAGAATTTTGTCAAAGTGATCACAAGGTGACAAATACAGATGGAGAATCTTACATGTGTGATGAACTTACAGGACAAAAACTTCATTTAAAATGGCTCAAAAGTCGACATACAGAAGAAAAACTTTATAAGTGTGATGTTTGTGGAGCAGAATTTTCTCATAGTGGTGCTTTAAAGAGTCATAAAAGGAGACACACAGGAGAGAAACCTTACAAGTGTGATGTTTGTGGGGCAGGATTTTCTCATATTGGGACTTTAAAGAGTCACATATTGACACACACAGGAGAGAAATCTTACAAGTGCGATGTTTGTGGAGCAAAATTTTCTCATATTGGGACTTTAAAGAGTCACATATTGACACACACAGGAGAGAAACCTTATAAGTGTGATGTTTGTGGAGCAGAATTTTCTCGAAATGATTGTTTAAAGAGTCACAAAATGACACACACAGGAGAGAAACCTTATAAGTGTGATGTTTGTGGAGCAACATTTTCTCAGAATTGGACTTTAAAGAGTCACAAATTGACACATACAGGAGAGAAACCTTATAAGTGTGATGTTTGTGGAGCAGAATTTTCTCGAAATGATTGTTTAAAGAGTCACAAAATGACACACACAGGAGAGAAACCTTATAAGTGTGATGTTTGTGGAGCAGAATTTTCTCAAAATGGTAATTTAAAGATACACAAAAGGACACACACAGGAGAGAAACCTTATAAATGTGATGTTTGTGGAGCCGATTTTTCTGCGAATGGTGCTTTAAAGAGTCACAACAGGACACACACGGGAGAGAAACCTTATAAGTGTGTTGTTTGTGGAGCAGAATTTTCTCATAGTGGTGCTTTAAAGGGTCATAAAAGGACACACACAGGAGAGAAACCTTACAAGTGTGATGTTTGTGGAGCAGGATTTTCTCTTAGTGGTGCTTTAAAGAGTCACAAAATGACACACACAGGAGAGAAACCTTATAAGTGTGATGTTTGTGGAGCAAAATTTTCTCATATTGGGACTTTAAAGAGTCACAAATTGATACACACAGGAGAGAAACCTTATAAGTGTGATGTTTGTGGAGCAGGATTTTCTCAAAGCGGTGCTTTAAAGAGTCACAAAATGACACACACAGGAGAGAAACCTTATAAGTGTGATGTTTGTGGAGCAGGATTTTCTCTTAGTGGTGCTTTAAAGAGTCACAAAATGACACACACAGGAGAGAAACCTTATAAGTGTGATGTTTGTGGAGCAAAATTTTCTCATATTGGGACTTTAAAGAGTCACAAATTGATACACACAGGAGAGAAACCTTATAAGTGTGATGTTTGTGGAGCAGAATTTTCTCGAAATGATTATTTAAAGAGTCACAAAATGACACACACAGGAGAGAAACCTTATAAGTGTGATGTTTGTGGAGCAAAATTTTCTCATATTGGGACTTTAAAGAGTCACAAATTGATACACACAGGAGAGAAACCTTATAAGTGTGATGTTTGTGGAGCAGAATTTTCTCGAAATGATTATTTAAAGAGTCACAAAATGACACACACAGGAGAGAAACCTTATAAGTGTGATGTTTGTGGAGCAACATTTTCTCAGATTGGGGCTTTAAAGAGTCACAAATTGATACACACAGGAGAGAAACCTTATAAATGTGATGTTTGTGGAGCAGAATTTTCTCAAAATGTTCATTTAAAGATACACAAAAGGACACACACAGGAGAGAAACCTTATAAATGTGATGTTTGTGGAGCAGAATTTTCTCAAAATGGTCATTTAAAGATACACAACAGGACACACACAGGAGAGAAACCTTATAAATGTGATGTTTGTGGAGCAGAATTTTCTCAAAATGTTCATTTAAAGATACACAAAAGGACACACACAGGAGAGAAACCTTATAAGTGTGATATTTGTGGAGCCGATTTTTCTGAGAATGGTGCTTTAAAGAGTCACAACAGGACACACACAGGAGAGAAACCTTATAAGTGTGATGTTTGTGGAGCAGAATTTTCTCATAGTAGTTCTTCAAAGAGTCACAAAAGGACACACACTGGAGAGAAACCTTATAAGTGTGATGTTTGTGGAGCAGGATTTTCTCGTAGTGGTGATTTAAAGAGTCACAAAATGACACACACAGGAGAGAAACCTTATAAGTGTGATGTTTGTGGAGCAAAATTTTCTCTTAGTTGTGCTTTAAAGACTCACAAAAGGACACACACAGGAGAGAAACCTTACAAGTGTGATGTTTGTGGAGCAGAATTTTCTCAAAATGGTAATTTAAAGAAACACAAAAGGACACACAGGAGAGAAACTTTATAAGTGTGATGTTTGTGGAGCAGAATTTTCTCAAAATGGTAATTTAAAGAAACACAAAAGGACACACACAGGAGAGAAACCTTATAAGTGTGGTGTTTGTGGAGCAGAATTTTCTCATAGTAGTTCTTCAAAGAGACACAAAAGGACACACACTAAAGAGAAACCTTATAAGTGTGATGTTTGTGGAGCAGAATTTTCTCATAGTAGTTTTTTAAAGAGTCACAAAAGGACACATACAGGAGAGAAACCTTATAAGTGTGATGTTTGTGGAGCAGAATTTTCTCTTAGTAGTGCTTTAAAGAGTCACAAAAGGACACACAAAGGAGAGAAACCTTTTGTGTGATGTTTGTGGAGAAAAATTTTCTCAAAATAATCATTTTAAAAGACACACAGAAGAGAAACCTTTTAAGTGGGATGTTTGTGGAGCAGAAATTTTCTCAAAATAATCATTTAAGGAGTCACAAAATGACACACACAGGAGAGAAACCTTATGTGTGATGTTTGTGGAGCAGAATTTTCTCAAAATAATCATTTGAATAGACACAAAAAGACACAGGAGAGAAACCTTATAAGTGTGATGTTTGTGGAGCAGAATTTTCCCTTAGTAGTTCTTTAAAGAGTCACAAAAGGACACATACAGGAGAGAAACCTTATAAGTGTTATGTTTGTGGAGCAGAATTTTCTCTTAGTGGTGCTTTAAAGAGTCACAAAAGGACACATACAGGAGAGAAACCTTATAAGTGTGATGTTTGTTGAGCAGAATTTTCTCTAGTGGTGCTTTAAAGAGTCACAAAAGGACACACACAGGAGAGAAACCTTATGTGTGATGTTTGTGGAGAAAAACTTTCTCTAAAAAATCACATGAAGATACACAAAAGGACACAAACAGGAGAGATTCATTATGTGTGATGTTTGTAGAGCATAATTTTCTCAAAATGATCATTTAAATAGTCACAAAAGGACACACACAGGAGAGAAAACTTATGTGTGATGTTTGTGGAGCAGAATTTTCTTATAGTGAAGCTTTAAAGAGACAGCCTAGGCCGGTCCCAAGCCAGGCTGAAAAAGGAGGAGGGCGGCCTGCATGGAATCCGTAAGGAGGCAGCCCGTCCACCATGCAAAGGCACAATAGGCCAATCACCTGTTTGCTTTAAACCACGATTACGCGAACTACAAGAGAGAAAACTGAACTGATTCTAAAGGCAATGGACTACGGACTACAGTAGACATTCAAAAATCCAGCAACCTCCGGACCTGAGGAGTGCCGGATTTTTGAAAATGCCGGATTTTTTTATGGTTATATATTCTGTATATATTTAACAGAAAATGACTACCTGTACACTTTATCTGCGATCGACAATGCACGATGTTTACGTTTTACACCACTTCTTTTATTTGCTGAATCCATAATGGGGCTAAACAGCAGCAAATAAATGATAAAATGAGAAGGAATGAGCAGGAATGCCTGTTAACACGTGCAAGCAAGACCCAACAGCTGCATCAAAACATAAACTGCTCCAGAAAACAGTGGCGCGCCAACGCGGTAAATTTAAAAATGCGCTCCGAAATCCATGCCGGAAATCTGAAGGAACCGGATTATCGATGGCCGGATTTTTGAATGTCAACTGTATGACTTATGGAAATTGGAACACAAGAAGTATAAATGGGAAAGAAGATGAGCTGGTGGAAGTGATGAGGAAAGCTAAACTAGAAATCTTGGCAATAATGGAAACAAAGAAAAAGGGACAAGGAGCCATGGTTCTTGATGGCAACACGCTGCTATACAGTGGTGTACCCACATTAGAAAGAGCTAAAGGGGTCGGGGGTTGCATTGTGGCCAAAAACCAGAAAGATAGTATCAAGGGATGGAACTTTATCTCGGAGCGCATTATGGTTGTAAAACTAAAAGAAGGAGAAACCATAGTCAACCTGGTCATAGTGTATGGGCCAAATGAGGATGAGAGAGCAGAGATCAAGGAGGAATTCTTCGAGCTGCTTCAAAGGACAGTGGATGACTGCCTAGATGAAATTATCATGCTCAGAGATTTCAATGCCAGAGTTGGAAATGACCATGCTAGATGGGGTGGAGTTATCGGAAGGTATGGAGAAGATACTCTCAATGACAATGGAAAGCGACTCCTTAGACTCTGCAGTGAGCAGAATCTGATCATTACCAACACAAAGTTCCCCCATAAGCGCATACATGCATACACTAGATGTGAACCAACAAAGAATGAGAAGTCAGTGATCGACTATGCCATTGTTAGGAGGAGCTCATTCAAATATGTCCGGGATCCTAGAGTCTGGAGGGGGCCAGAGATTGGAAGTGATCACTACCTGCTTACAGTCAAACAGTCAAAAGAACAACTGAAAGAGTTTCTCAGCCTAGGAACTGCCCAACATCACGCAAGAAACTAAGCAAATAAATGGGAGAAATGAGCATTAAGACCTACAAGCTGAGTGAGCCATAAATTAGGACCAGATATCAGGTGCTTATTGCTACAGTGGTGAGAAACACAGAAGAACAACATGATGGCTTGGAAACCCTCTGGCTTAAATTCAAGGACATCATAAAGACAGCTGCTGCAGAAGCATGTGGTGGTCCGACTTGAAAACAGGAGAAAGAAGACACCTTGGTGGACAGAGGAAGTCAAAGAGAAAATAAGAGAGAAGAAAAAGGCATGAACGCATTACTTAGGAGCTAAAAATACAGCAGAACATATAGAGAAATATGGAGAATATGTGATACTCAGAACAGTAGCAAAAAACAAGGTGCTAGCAGCAAAACAGATGCCATCCTAGGAAAAATTTGGAGAAAAGCTAGAAAAAGATGCGCAAGAAAACCAGAAATTGTTCTAAAAGACCCTAAAGAGCAAGAGGAAGGAAAAACAATGCCCTCTCAAATTTATAAAGGACAAGCAAGGCAAATTGCTTACTGCCCCAAAGGAAGTAATGGAAAGAATATTTCTCAGAACTCCTTGATGGTGAGCAAGGTCAAGCATCAGAAATGATAACCACTAGCACAGAAGAGAAACCAATGGTGATGAAGACATGAAGATGGAAGAACTGAAGGCAGCACTGGAGAAAATCAAGATGGGCAAAGCAGCAGGGCATGATGGTATAACACCAGACATGGTTAAGTACATGGGAGCATCAGGCAACCTATTACTCTTAAGGGTCCTACAGGCAGCGTGGTGCAACAAGACCATGCCAAAGGATTGGGAGATTGCCATCATAACACCGATTTTCAAAAACGGTTACAATCAACAATGTGGAAACCATAGAGGCATATCCCTTCTCAGTGTCCCTGGTAAAATCTGCTCTAGAATCCTAGAGCAGAGAATCAGATGCCTAGCTGAGCCACAGTTGGATAAGGTCCAGTGCGGATTCCGAGCAAACCCAAGTACTCAAGACCTAGTCTTCACACTCAGATAGCTGAGTAAAAAGGCCCTTAGTACTAGTGAGATCCATCTTTGTTTCATAGATCTTGAAAAGGCATCTGACAGGGTCCCATTGTAACAAACTTTGGGACGGTTTGGCAAGGAAGAACATTCTATCACCTTTGATTCGTGCTATTCAGAGCTTCTACAAGTCTTGCAGAAATTATATGAGGACAGCAAACCAAAAATCAGAAGAGTTCAGGACCATCACTGGTGTAAGACAACGTGATATTCTGTCTTCTTCTTCTTCTTCTTCGATCCTTAACCACCGACCGTCAAAGCAGTCAGTGGCCATCACGCCTAATGGCGTCTTGTAGGGCAACAACAAATTGATTCCACTTTGCACGGTCGGTGGCCATCCTTCGTACAGTGCCCCAACTCTGGTTCATTCTTTGCATCTCAGCCTCCACAGTCCTCCGCCTAGTTGTTTTTGGTCGGCCTCTCTTTCGCTTTCCTTCAGGGGTCCAAAGCATAGCTGTTCTTGTGATGGCATCGGGGTCTCTTCTGAGGACATGACCAACCCAGCTCCAGCGTCTGCCAGCTATGATGGTGTGCATGTCCTCTTGCTTGCTACGAGTAAGCAGATCTTGGTTGGTGATGGTATTCGGCCAAAAGATTCGGTGAATTTTTCTTAGGCATGTTGTGTGAAAAGAGGACAATTTTGGCATTTCCTTCTCTGTGACTCTCCAGCATTCCGCACCATAGAGAAGCACAGAAAGCACGCAACTCTGGTATAATCTTAATTTTGTGCTTGTGCTGTATTGGGAGGACTTCCAGATGTTATTTAGGCTAAAGAAGGCTGTTCTTGCCTTATTCATTATGATGTTGATGTCTTTGCCTGCCCCACCGTCTGGTGTTACTATGCTTCCTAGGTATGTGAAGGTATCTGTCTGTACCAGTTGCTGATTCCTTACTGATATGGGCTCAGGGTTGCTCACATTGAGCGTCATGACCTCAGACTTCTTTAAATTGATGTTCAAGCCCACCTGCTGGCTAAATTTATTAAGTCTATCCGTTTTTTCCTGGATGTGTTGATGTGAATGTGCCAGCAGTGCAATGTCATCTGCATATTCCAGATCTTCCAATGTAGAAAATGTAGTCCATCTTATTCCTCTTGGACTGCCCTGTGTTGTCTGGCGCATCACCCAGTCTATGACTGTTAAAAATAGAGTGGTTGATAAGGGGCATCCCTGTCGTACTCCTGTCTTCACCTCGAAGGTTAGGTTGCTCTGCCCAACACTACACGTAAAGTTGGCATAGAGGCTTTTTATGATTGACACTATGCAGCTTGGAATTCCATAAGCCCTCAGTATTTTCCATAAACTGTCCCTATGTATGCTGTCAAAAGCCTTTTCGAAATCAACAAAATTTATGTAAAGCTGTCTTTGCCATTCTGAGCACTGCTCTATAATGTTCCTGAGAGTGAATATATGGTCTACACATCTTCTTTTCTTTCTAAATCCTGCTTGTTCTTTCCTCAGTTTGTAGTCTACTGCCTTTGAAATTCTCTGTATAATTATCCTGCCTAGTATTTTGCTGGGAACTGAGAGAAGAGTGATTCCTCTCCAATTATTGCAGTCTGCAAGATCTCCCTTCTTGGGCAATTTGACAATTATTCCTTTGTTCCACTCTGATGGTGTTGTCCCCGTTTTCCACACTTGTGCAAATAGTGGTTCTAATAGTTCTGCTGCTAGCTCAGGGTCTGTCTTAAATAGCTCTGCATTTAAGTTATCATGGCCCGGAGCTTTACCGTTCTTTAACCCTTTGATTGCTGTGATGATTTCTTCTTTTCGTGGAATGTCTGTATTTACATCTAGATCGTTTTCAGCCTCAGGAACATTCAATTGTGTCTCTGGTATTTCCTTGTTCAGAGTTTCTCTGAAGTGCTCTGCCCATCTTGTTTCCTGTCCCTCTGCTGTCTTGATGAGATTTCCTTGCTTATCTCTTACTAATGTAATATTGTTTGCACCTCGTTTTCCGCTGATGAATTTAGTTATTTTGTATACTGTGCTTTGTTCATTTCTCAGTGCTGCCTCTTCTGCCTGTTTTGCAAGATCGTCTAGGAAATTCCTTTTGTTGGCTCGGGTTTGGCGTTTAACTTCCCTGTCCAGTTGGATATTCTGTCACCATATCTTTTAATATCCCTCGTAGATGATGTCATCAAGGCATGTAAAGAGAAGGCAGGAAATTATTCAGTGGGGTGCTGGAAGATGAGACAAGTCTGTATTTCAGAGCTGGCATTTGCTGATAATGTTGCCTTGATTGCTAAATCAGAGGCACATCTTCATTCCCACCTGCAAGTCTGGAAAGAAGAGCTGGAGAAGGCAGGGATGGTCATAAGCAGCTCTAAAACAAAATCCATGGTGATATCACGAGAAGAAAGAAGACATCAGATTAAGCTGGGAGAACAGGTCCTGGAGCAGGTCGACCACTTTAAATATCTCAGAGCTATTATAGACCGACAGGGAGGCATCAAGGAAGAGTTGGCCACTCAAAAAGCAGCAGCTGGGAGACTTTTTCAGGCCATAAATCAAGGATTCCTCAGCAAGAGAGAGGTTGGTAAGAAAACGAAGATGGCTGTATACCGCTCCAGCTATGTCCCAGTCTTGACATATGGATGCGAGTCATGGGCAATGACCACAACCCACAAAAGCCAGATCCAAACCTCAGAAATAAGGTATTGAAGGAAGGTGGTTGAAGTAACAAGAAGAGACATAGTACGCAACCAGACGATACGTCAAGGCCTAAAATGCCACCCCCTGCAGACCCAAGTAGAACAGTCCCAACTAAGATGGTTTGGCCATGTCTGCAGAATGGGAGAAGATCAGCTACCATGACAAGCATGGGAAACAAAGAGCCAGGGATCCAGACCCCCAGGATGACCCAGAGTCTACTGGGAAGACTACAATAGACAATCTTTGAAGGACCGAGGACTAGAATGGAACCAAGCCAGGAGGAAGACAGCCAATAAGATAGTCTGGCGCTCTCTCTTCCAAACCTCTACACCTCACGGTGAAGGGGAATGACTAAGTAAGTAAGTAAAGAGACACAAAAGGACACATAAACCATATAAGTTTGAGATTTTTTGATTTTTTTTTACTCTAAGAAGGCATACATGGGAAAATCCATATAGGCGTGATCTTTGTGGTGATGCATTTTCTCAGGCTACTCAAATAAACATATTGGAGAGATGTATAAATGTAATGCTAGTATTATTAGGTATTAGGTTTTCTCAAGTCTTTATTCTAAAACAGCACACAAGACATACTTGAGAGAAAATTTCTAAGTGTGATGTTTAATGTACGAGGGACGGTCAAAAAGTAATGCCTCGTAATTTTTAATTTCATTCAATAGGCAAGAAAACAGATAATATTCACATTGAAATGTAGACCCAAGTCTGAACTTCAAAAATTTATTTCTCAATGTAGTCTCCGTTATTTGTTACAGTTTTTGTCCATCTTCTCACAAGGGCATGTAAAAATTTGTGTCCTTTTTCCTAAACCACTGGCATACGGCGCGTTTAAGGTTCTCGGTGTCCTCAAAGTGATGTCCGCGAAGATCTTCTTTCAGTGGTCCAAACAGATGGAAGTCAGAAGGTGCAAGATCGGGACTGTAAGGGGGATGTGGTAATAATGTCCATCCACATTCTGCAATCGCATCAATGGTGCATTTAGCGGTGTGTGGCGTGGCATTATCATGCAACAGTAGTGCAGTTCTCTGATCTTTTAATGGGTAAAGTCGCCGAAGATGACCTCTAAGCTTCTTCAAAGTTTCAATGTAACGGTCTGCATTCACTGTGTTTCCCTGTTCCAAGAAGTCGAGAAGAATCACACCCTTCTCATCCCAAAACACGGAGGCCATAACTTTCCCTACAGATGGTGAACTTTTGAACTTCTTTCTTGTCGGCGATGTTGTGTGATGCCATTCCATTGACTGCCTCTTGGATTCTGGTTAAAAAAAATGAACCCAAGTCTCATCACCTGTCACAATATTCGATAAAAACTCTTCTCCTTCAGTTTCGTAACGGTGCAGGAGGTTGATGGCTATAGTCTCGCCTTCAGCATTGAGGAATTCTATGACATAACGTTGTTTTAACCGAACGTCTTTGGCAGCCATTTTTAAACTGTTACAGTGGTGCCACCTGTTACTGAAACAGGTTGGTAATGCTATACAGTGCAGAAGAGTGTTTGAGGAATCCTGCTAAATTTACAAATTGCACACTGATGCAGTATTTACATACATAAAAAAAAGGAGGCATTACTTTTTGACCTTCCCTCGTACAGTATTAGGTTTTCTCAAGTCTGTATTCTAAAATTTCACAAAAGGCATACATGAGAGGGACTTTCTAAGTGTGATGTTTGTGGTGTTAGGTTTTCTCAAGTCTTTATTCTAAAACAACACACAATTTACAAAACATACATGAGAGACAATTTGTAAGTGCAATGTGTGTGGTGTTGAGTTTATTCGTCTGTATTCTAAAACTGCACACTAGACGTACATCAGAGAAAATTTATGTGTTTACCCTATACAATTTGTAAGCATGATGTTTGTAATTCAAGTTTACTCATTCATTATTCTTCAGCCCCCTTTTCACAAAGTATCTTGATGGTTTAAATTATTTGATCACTTTCTGTGGACTTCATTTTGCAAACTGATAGTGAAAAAAGTATTTTGTTGTGTAAATTGAAATCGCAACCAGATTTGTTATTGTTGTTGTTTAATAGGTCTGCTGAGCTTCTCACTCTTTTGCAGCCAGTAACAAGTTCAACACTCTTTGGTAACACTGAAGATCTAGGCTTTTCTTGTGGCTTTTCTACCATTCCAAAACATGTTGAGTTAAAGTCATGAGCTCCAGTTTCTCCAGCTTAGCTTGCATTTAAAGGATCATCACATAGGGGTCCCAAGCTAGGAGTAAGAAGTATGTGGCATACTGTTCATTCCCTGCCATCCAAGAGGGCTGTCCAACTATGTAGAGTTAAAATACTGTGCTCTGGTTCTGGGCACTCCCAAGGAAATGTCACGTCTTGCACAGAGCCACTTCTCAGTTCCCCTGCTTATCAGTTGGTCCATAGTGAGATCCTCCTACATGCAGTCAACCATGTCAAAGCTAAAGAATCACGTCTGGGAATCAAAGCTTAGTGTGCAATGCTAAGTTCTCAACGCGTTTCACCACAGAGGGAATCCATGGAAGTGTGTGGATGATTTCAAGCGTCATTGTAATTAGCCTCACAGAGGTTCACTTCCACATATGTATACTGCAGCATTGTGTATAGCTGGTGGTCAGTTAAAGATGACTCCAGATATGCCTCCATGCATCTCATCAAGATAAATGTAATCTTTGTGGTGCTATATTTTGTGATATACTTAAGAGAGGTCTTATAAATGTGATTTTGTTTGTTGTAAAGTGTGGCCTCTGCCTGTTAGCTTAGAACATATTCAGACATACAGAAAAGAAGCCATGTAATTATGATGTTTCTGATGCAGTGTTTTCTATGGATGCTCAAATTGTGCCATTAAAAAGAAAAGTGCTATAAATATTTTATATGTGCTACAACAGAAATGGAATCCAGTGGACTCTGACAAAGCAGTTGGACGATCTGGATTTTGCTGATGACTTGGCTGTTCTGTCCCATAACCATAATCAGAAACAGGACAAATGGAAAACACTTGATGAGAGGTCACAGCAATTGGGTCTGAAAATACACAGGGAAAAGACAAAAATAATGAGAATAAATGCAGGTAATGATAACACGGTTGAACTTGAAGAAACACCAATACAAGATGTAGAATCGTACACATATCTTGGCAGTAATGTAGACAAAGTTGGAGGGACAGACAGCGATATCAAAATAAGAATACAAAAAGCAAGAGGAGCTTTCATTGCATTGGGAAATATATGGAGATCAAGAGAAATCGGATCCAACACGAAAATAAGAATCTTCAACTCAAATGTGAAGTCAGTCCTATTGTATGGCTCTGAGACATGGAGAACAACAAAGACAACAACCAAAAAGCTACAGACTTTCATAAATGGATGCTTGCGTAGAATAGAGGGATTAAAATGGTATGACAAGGTTACCAATGTGGAACTGATGACAAGAACTAGAGAAGTGCCAGTGGCGATGGATAGGACACACACTAAGGAAACCTGTTGATAGCATTACAAGGCCGTCCTTGTTCTGGAACCCCCAGGGCAAGAGAGGCAGAAGTAGACCAAGAAGCACATGGAGAAGAGAGCTGGAAACAGAGGTGAAAATGATGAGGAGAACGTGGAAAGAACTTGAGATGATGGCACGTGATAGGAGGACTTGGCATGTGTTTGTTGAAGGCCTATGCTCCTTTGGGAGTGGAGGGTTATGAATGAATTATTTTTCAGTTCCCTAAGGAGCACTGGGGCCTCAACAAATTTATGTCAAGCCTTGACTTCCTGTGTCATCTGTTAAATGTCTTACCATAACTCTTTCATGTCTGCCTCCAGTTCTCATCTCAAAGGTTTTTTTTTTTGGTTTCGCTCCTTCTGTCTATCTCTCTAAAAATAAATAAATACATATACATGTGTACTGTGGTAAAGTGGGATGTTATAAATATTTATAGGGGACTTAGTGTACTGACTGAGATCAGCTGTGAAGGTATCTGTATCTAATAAGTGTAGTGTATTACAGATGACCTTACTTGCTACCACATATTTATACCTCAGTCAGAATTATTCTGGAATATTGTGTTGACTACGTTAAATGTCTAGGGTATGTATAGGATGAAGTGTAAGTCACAACAACAACAGACAGATAAACAATTTAATTTTTTTCACCACACTTGACAACACTGTGACAGTCACACACATTTAACATTCTATAAGACTATCTTAAATGAGTCACTGTTAAATTTTCAAATATCAATATGTATTAATTACTTTCATTAATATATATGTCCTGATTCAACTACAAAGTGAACCAGGAATCACAATCAAGTGTAATTACAATTTGTATGTACAGAATTTATCAATATGAACCTTGTAGTGACATATTTTATTAATATTATCCTATGTGTGTCAGTGTGTAGTAGTACTAGGAGGTAATACTGGTTTTGTTTTTTTCAAGCTATGTTGGTATTTGTCATCATGACTTCAATAGTTTGTTTCTGTTGGAACTAGTATTGGAGATGTTCTCAGTTCCTGGCATTAAAACAATTAATTTCCCCTCTTATTTTTATACAATGGCAGTTTAAGATGGGGGTACATAATGTTGAGCTCCGCTGGCCACAGAGGCTTAACTTTCGAGATGGTGGCAGGAAAAGACTCCTCTGCTCGATTGCTCCCCTGTGTTCTGGAGACACCTCACTGTTTGCTATATGGACCAAGGAGTATGCTGTCCGACTCTGGATTCAGCAAAGCTCTGTCCAGGTGCTGCTCAATAACTTTATGACCACAGTCCCTGAAACAAGAAGGTTGTACCTCCTACTTCAGAACTAATTTATACTCTATTTCTACACTGAGCACAATACATAACAAACATGGAGTTCAGAGCGGTAGGCCAACTGTCAGCTTCATCTGAAATAATTTACACCAGTATATTCCTCCCTAATGGTTACTACGCCTCTGCTATTCCAGCATTATTTCTTTCTAGTCAATAAGACCAGGCTTTTATTTTAGAAAAATATGCACTGGTGCTCAACGCACTGGTTCTTTAGTAAGTTTATTTGAAAATGTGGTGGTGACCTGACGCTCCTAATTGACTATATTCACGGGTCTAACCAATCGTGCCATGTTTTCCCCGCTTTTCAAAAAAGTACTCCTACTCACGTTTCCCTAACAACCAAGAATCAATATTTATAGCCCAACTAATCGTGTTTAGCCTTATATTTATTGCGCTCCAATCAAATCGGATTTAACATGGATACCCATTTCCCGTACAATGGTGGTGTCTTCTTCTTCTTCTTGCGATCGCATCTTTGATGATTACACCGTCAGACGAGTTCTCATGATGAATTCGACTGTTGTTTGAAGTTCCTCTTTAACTCCATATAGCTTTGAGTTTAGTGTTGAGTCATTGGGCCAGTATATCTTTCTTAACTGGTCATACAGAGGACAGTCCTGTAGAACATGCTCAGCAGTTTGTTCGTTTAATCCACATGTGCACAGTGGTGAAGCAGACAATCGTAGCTTGTGCATGTGTTTATTCAGTTTGTTATGCCCTGTCCTGAGTCGAAAAATAGTTATCTGTCCCTGCCGGTCGAGAGTGTGATAGTCGTCTTTAGGTTGGTTCTGTTCTCTTCTGATAGTCTGGATAGCTCTCTTTTTCTCAAAGTATGTGACTTCATTATCTTCTTGTTCACATTCTCCTCCCTTTTTTGCAAGTTTATCTGCCTTTTCATTTCTGGGTACACCACAATGAGATGGTACCCACTGAAGTATGGTTCTCTTTTTGGCAGCTACCTTGTTTAGTTCATTTCTCAGATGCGGGAGTTTACCACCCTTGAGAGCTTGCAGGACAGACAGTGCATCTGTGAGGATGACTACCTGGTGGCAGTCAGAGTTGGTGTTATAAATCATATTTGCAGCTTGCTCTAGAGCTTGAACCTCAGCTGTATAGTTGGAACAGAATTTACCAGTGGGAATGTGCCTAGTCGCATAGTGGTTGTCAGGATATGAGATAAAGATACCGGCACCTCCATTCCTAACAGCATTAGTTGCTGATCCATCTGTATAGGCATGTATCCATGATTGATCGGGATAGCTTTCTTGGATCATACTCAATGTAGCAGTTAGTTTTTGCAGATCATTATACTCACATCCACTTGTGAGACCACTGACTGATGTATTAATTTGGAGGGCACTGCTGGCCTGCTCCCATGGTACAGGGTATAGGGTGGGCTTCAGTGGTGTTGTCTTCATGGATAGGTCTTCTTGATGCTGTCTTATAAGTCTTTTCCCCCGATGCACAAAGCTGCTGCGCTTTAGACGTCCCAATGCCAGATCATCTAGTCTTGCCTTCATTGGGTGCATTGGCATACTGTTGTACTTTTCCATCTGGATCATGGTTTTTGTGTCTCTTCTATGGGACAATGTCTGTAATCCAGCAACCTTCTGCATCTCTGTTATTGGTGTAGTTTTCATGGCTCCTGTAATGAGCCTGAGAGCTTGATTTTGCACCTTGTCCAAAGACTGCAGATGTGAGTTAGCAGCTGATGACCATGCTGCTGAGCTAAACTCTAAGTGTGGTCTTATTACTCCATTATAGATCTTCTTTAGATTTCGTTCATTTGCTCCCCAGTTGGTACCTGCTAATTTTCTGAGTATGCCTAGTCGTCTTCGGGCCTTTCCTTCTGCATTTTCAATATGCTTATTCCATCTAAGCCTTTGGTCAAATGTCACCCCAAGATAGGTGGAGTAGCTTTCTTCCTTGATCACGGTTGTCCCTAGGTGTATGTTAGCTGCTTTGTCCTTGGGGGCGAGGGAGAACAGTGTTGTGGAGGTTTTGTCTGTGTTTATTGTGATAAGCCATTTCTCTGCCCATGACACTAGCATGTCTGCTGCCCGCTGCATTCTATAATTTGCTGTGGTGACATTTTCATCAGCGCACCAGAGTACTAGGTCATCTGCATATAAGGCAGCTTTAACTCCTGCAGGGAGATCTTTCACCAGGTCATTGATGTAAACAAGGAAGAGTGTTGGGGAAATTACTCCTCCTTGAGGTACCCCCTGATGGAGCAACACTTTTCTGCTCTGCAGACCGTCAAGAGTGACTCTAGTTCTCCTGTTATGCAAGTATGACTGGATCCATTTCATCATGTTGCCTTGGATTCCACTTCTCCTAAGTTTTGCAATGAGGCCATCTTTCCACACCTTGTCAAAGGCCTGCTTGAAGTCGACCCAGATCGTTAGGACCTTTTTCTTCTCCTGGAAAATGGTGGTGTGTGAAAACTCTGCCACTGAGCGATTCTGATTCTAGTGTTGTCTGACACCCTCACTATTTTATTTTGGCTATAATTTGGTAATTCCTAGACTATTTGCGTAACGTTTAACATATTCTTTGTCAGCAAGTCCCAAGGAACCCAAATATACAAATTTTAGGGAGCCAGGTGGCTGCGTTCAAAATGTGCATTTTCTTCTACCTCTCGTTCACTTCGAATACCATGTGGTGTCTGGGTACTGTAATGTTTTCAAACGTAAACCAGTATAATGTCAGGTTTCCTAATAAGCGTTTTTCAGGTTTTTAAAATCTAACTCTCGCATGGGTAGTGTTTTTTTATCACTGTCGATTTGAAAAAAGTTAGTGCTAGTGGCCTTACACGCGTGATGGTAGTAATTGTATAACGAGACGCGTGTTTAGTGTTGCATGCGTTCCGGCTGTCAGCCCCTCCCTTCTTTCTATCTTTAGTCCATCTGTCTTTCGTTTTAGGTAACATAGTGTATAAAATGACATGAATGGAATTTTAAATATAGGTCATCTTGCGTATCTCAAGGTTTTTCTTAGAAAGGCAGTACACGTTTTATCGTAGAAAGCGGGTATTGAAGCAGTAGGCTTTTACTATCAACGTGAAACGTTACAATTTGCAGACTAAGTAGAAAACAAGGGGGATTTCGAGTACAGTCATTGTGACAGCACTGTTCTTTACCATTCTTCTTTCCTTTTATTGAATTTATGTGTTAGGCTTTATATTTACTTTTTAATTTATATATGTGGATTTAGAATGTTCCACGACAAATTCTCCCCTCTTAAAACAGACGTTATATGTCAGTCTATAATTCTATATACACATAGAGAAATTTAGTATTTTTCCTGGTGTTTAGGGTGATTCTCATCACACGGATGGCGGCTTAAAAAATCCGCTCCCAGATTTGTTTTTCCACTTATATACTCTATGCTAAACTCAAATGGCTGCATCAATAAAGACCAACGGAGTAATCTAGAATTCTCATGTCTAGCCTGTGCTAGAAACGACAAAGGTTTGTGATCCGTTTGCAACTTAAATGCCTTCCCATACAGATAAATATTGAATTTCTTTATCGCCCATATTACTGCAAGACATTCTTTTTCGCTAGTTGAGTAGTTGGTTTCAGCTTTATTCAACTTTCTGCTAGCATATGCCACTGGGCTTAATTCCCCATCCAATGCATCTGATTTCTGTAGCAGGGTTGCACCTAACCCAATATTACTGGCATCCGTCCTTACAATGAATTCTTGACTTAAGTCAGGTAATTTCAAAATAGGTTTGCTTGTAAGTTTTTCCTTCAATTCTTGGTAAGCCATTTCACATTGTGGTGTCCGTGTAATTCGATCTGGGTTTCCTTTACGTGTCAAATCAGTTAACGGTGCACATATGGAATTAAAGTTTTTGATATACTTCTGGTAGAAACCACATAATGAGACAAAGGATCTCACGTCTTTCTTGGTTTGTGGTCTCGGGGCTTTCTTTAGTTTCTCTAAATTCTTTGGGTCAGGGGTCATGTTTCCCTGATAAACTGTGTGTCCCAAGAATTCCAATTCTTTACATCCAACGCAACATTTGGTTTGTCGGGCTGTTAAATTCGCTTCCCTAAGTCGATTAAACAGCATGTTCAGAGAGTCAATGTGTTCCTCAAATGTTTCTGTGGCTATAAGGATATCATCCATGAAATTTGTGATGCATGGGTTATTCAGAGGGTCCAATAATTTTCTCATCATTCTAGAGAAAACACTAGGTGCATTCTTCAATCCAAATGGCAATCTATTAAACTCATAGTGTCCTTCTGAGGTACTAAAAGCTAGGTATGGTCTAACCTCAGGCTTTACTGGAATCTGATAGTATCCTTTACTCAGGTCCACTTTTGAGAAATATTTAGCTTTATTTAGTCTGGCAAACAACTGATTTGTATCCGGCAATGGATCCACCTGTCCTTCTGTAATAGCATTCAGTCTCCTGTAATCTATACAGAGTCTATGTTCTCCAGAGGGCTTCCTTAAGAGTACAACACCGGAACTATACGAAGATTCACTGTGGGAAATAATTCCTTCCTTCAACAAATAGTCTATCTCTTCCTTCAAAGCTTTCTCCTTAGCAAAAGGAATCGAATAGGGTTTCATACAGACAGGTGTGGGGTCTATCAGTTTCATATCATATTCCAATAGATTTGTATGCCCTGGTCGGTCTGTTAACACCTCTGCATGATTATCTAGAACCTGTTGCACTCTCTCTTTCTGAGTTTTCGTTAAATGTGTACTGATTTTCACCTGTGCCGCTGTCTCACAGGGATGTAATGGATATTCAAATGATGAAAGTGGTTCCTTTTTCATCTCCATGGCGATAGACAAGGTCAACAAGTGTGTCTCTTCCTGATGTTCTCTTTCCAAGTATTTCTTCAGGAGATTCACATGATATATTTTTTCTTTCCCCTTCTTATCTATCTTATAATTTGTTCTAGACACCTTCTCTAGAACTGTATATGGACCTTGCCATCCAATTTGTAACTTATTCTGACTACCGGGGAGAAGAAGCAGTACCTTCTCTCCCACAGCCAAATCTCTGTCTTTAGCTTTCCTGTTATAATAGGCAGCATGTTTCTTCCTGGCTTGTTTCAAATTTTCATTGGCAAGTTTCCAGCCAGTTTTTAAACGAGTGGTCAGCTCATTCACATATTGGTATGAGGATGTAATGTTTTCCTCTGCTTTTTCATCAGTCCACGTTCTTAACAGCGCTTCCAGTGGACCTTTTATTGGCCTTCCAAATAATAATGTTGCCGGGGCCATTCCGGTTGAACTATGGGGTACCTCCCGATAAGCAAAGAGGGCGGCGTGAAGGTACTGATCCCATGTATCTGGTTTTTCGTGTGCCAACTTTCTCAGGATCGACATCAACGTGCCGTTAAATCTTTCCACTTGGCCGTTCCCTTGGGGATGGTACACACTACAATGGAAGTGTTTGGCCTGGAAGATCCTGAAAACTTCTTCAGTTAGTTTCCCCTTGAACTGAGAGCCATTATCAGTCAAGATTTGATTGGGAAAGCCTAACCTTGTGAAAATTGTGAGCAATGCCTCTGCCACATGTTTAGAATCAATCGATGACAGGGCTACCGCCTCTCCCCACATAGAACAAGTGTCCACCAGAGTCAGAATGTAGCTGTTCCTTCTCTTGGTTCGGGTGAGAGGTCCCACAAGATCCACGGCAACTCTCTCAAAGGGTGTTCCCACTATGGGCATTTCTCCCAGAGTTGCTGGTGCAGTCCAATGCTTAGGTGCTACTCGTTGGCACTCTGGACAGGATTTTACATATCGTTTGATATCTTCAGTTATCCCTGGCCAGAAATAGTGACAAGCTATTCGCTGTCCTGTTGCGCTGATCCCCATATGACCACTGAAGGGAATCGCATGCCCTAGTTCCAACACTTTAGTCCTATATGAAGTGGGAAGGACCAGCTGTCCGTGACCATTGGATTCAGATCCAGCCTTCCTATATATCAGCTTGTTCTTCATATAAAACTCTCCCTTGCCTGGAGGTGTATGAGATTTGGGCAACTTCTTGAAACACGGCTTGAGTGTTTTGTCCTCAGCCTGTGCCTTCCTCATCTCATCTGGATGAGTATTTATTGGATTATCCTCCTCCTTTTTAGACTGTGATCTGGTCTGCACTGTTGCCAATATCACAGGTCTCTTGGGATTCCACAAGAAGACATATCTACACCCCAATATCAGAGGGTAGATTGGCTCATTTATCACTGCTGCTTTTATGATTCCTTCCACATATCGCGTTTTCACCTTTATCCGGGCGACGGGAAGTGTCATGGTAGCTACATCCTTGGTTGCAGTTTGAATCTCCACTGTTTCTGTGGTGTATTGATCGGCCTGCACCAGGTGAGAACTCACAACGGAATCGTAATCTAAACCGGTATCATATAAACACCTTATAGTGACACCATTACAGATGACATCTTCACACACTGGGGGGTGGTATGGTTCCTGTAGTTCTGCAGGTTTGACCTTCTTTTCCTTTTTCCCAGATGTCATAGCAGCACAATGAGGAGGTTTCCTTCTACAATGGTCAGTGTCATGATTGTTCATCTTACAATTTTTACACCACCTTTTTCCTTGGTTGAAAGATTTTCTTTCATCATATTTCCTTTCATCGAATTGTGGGATTTTATTTTTATTGTCATACCGTGGCCTATCAAATTGGTGCTTACCTTTGTTTTGATCTCTAGGATCAAATTTATTAAAGTTCTGTGGTGCCCTAAAATTATCCACCTGTTTCTTTTTATTACCTGATACCTCTGCCTGAGCTGCTTGATACCTTTCAGCAATATTTAGCAACTCACCCAGCCTCTCTGCACCTTGTTCCGTGAGAAACTTTCTCAGGTCTGGAGCCATGGACTCTCTTAATTGTTCTATAAGGACCATTTCCTTAAGATCTTGGGTTTTCCCCAGAGAAGTCCATTTCTCCAAGTATGTCTCTAACCGTGCAGAGAACTGGCGATAGGTTTCACCTGACAGTAGTTTAGCATTCCTAAATTTTTTCCTATAAAATTCTGCGTTCTTTTCATATCTTAACAAAAGAGCCTGCTTTAGCATATCATAATTTTCCTGATCACCTCTGCTCATTTTGGCAAAAACTTCATAAGCTGCCCCACGAAGCCCTTGAGATAACTTTAAGCTCCACCTTTCTCTCTCTAACCCATATGTGGTAGCTAATAGTTCATATCTATTTAGATAGCTCTCAATATCATCGTCTTTCTCAACAAAATGATCTAAATGAAAATTCATAGCTGAGGTTGAGGCTCCTTGGCTAGCAGTGGCATCAGAGGCAAAGGGACTGGCACCATTTTCAGGAGCATGGCCTTGAAACTCAAACTCCCTTAGTCGTAACTCATGTTCCCTTTGTAATCTTTTCTCCTCCTTTTCTGCTTCCCTCTCTGCAGTCAATCTCTTCTCTTCTCTTTCTGCAGCTAATTTCTTCTCTTCTCTTTCTGCAGCCTGTCTTCTTTCCTCGGCTTCCAATGCTTTAGCCTCTTTGTCAGCCTCAATCTGCAACCTCTTAGCCTCAGCCTCAATCTGCAGCCTCTTAGCCTCAGCCTCAATCTGCAGCCTCTTAGCCTCAGCCTCAATCTGCAGCCTCTTAGTCTCAGCCTCTAATTTTTTTTCGGCCTCTTTTTCTAATCTTCTTTCTTCCCGTTCAATATATTTGTCACATTCAGCAGTGACATAAGCAATCATAATTTGCCCGTCCATTCCTAACTCTTTTGCAGTCTGTACAGCAGCAGATCGAAATTTTGCCAAGTCGGCCAGTGTCTAACAAACAAATGTAAACAATTCAATCTTTCAATAATTATCTAAGGACACTACAGGCACTGAGAGCTCAACCTTATTTATTTCCACCCAAGGATACCTTTTAATTCTATTATTCCCTGAAGTGAATTACCCCCAATATTTTTAATAGGGAAAAATTCAAAATCCCGAGAGCGAGACCCCAATATATGTGGTAAAGTGGGATGTTATAAATATTTATAGGGGACTTAGTGTACTGACTGAGATCAGCTGTGAAGGTATCTGTATCTAATAAGTGTAGTGTATTACAGATGACCTTACTTGCTACCACATATTTATACCTCAGTCAGAATTATTCTGGAATATTGTGTTGACTACGTTAAATGTCTAGGGTATGTATAGGATGAAGTGTAAGTCACAACAACAACAGACAGATAAACAATTTAATTTTTTTCACCACACTTGACAACACTGTGACAGTCACACACATTTAACATTCTATAAGACTATCTTAAATGAGTCACTGTTAAATTTTCAAATATCAATATGTATTAATTACTTTCATTAATATATATGTCCTGATTCAACTACAAAGTGAACCAGGAATCACAATCAAGTGTAATTACAATTTGTATGTACAGAATTTATCAATATGAACCTTGTAGTGACATATTTTATTAATATTATCCTATGTGTGTCAGTGTGTAGTAGTACTAGGAGGTAATACTGGTTTTGTTTTTTTCAAGCTATGTTGGTATTTGTCATCATGACTTCAATAGTTTGTTTCTGTTGGAACTAGTATTGGAGATGTTCTCAGTTCCTGGCATTAAAACAATTAATTTCCCCTCTTATTTTTATACAATGGCAGTTTAAGATGGGGGTACATAATGTTGAGCTCCGCTGGCCACAGAGGCTTAACTTTCGAGATGATGGCAGGAAAAGACTCCTCTGCTCGATTGGTCCCCTGTGTTCTGGAGACACCTCACTGTTAGCTATATGGACCAAGGAGTATGCTGTCCGACTCTGGATTCAGCAAAGCTCTGTCCAGGTGCTGCTCAATAACTTTATGACCACAGTCCCTGAAACAAGAAGGTTGTACCTCCTACTTCAGAACTAATTTATACTCTATTTCTACACTGAGCACAATACATAACAAACATGGAGTTCAGAGCGGTAGGCCAACTGTCAGCTTCATCTGAAATAATTTACACCAGTATATTCCTCCCTAATGGTTACTACGCCTCTGCTATTCCAGCATTATTTCTTTCTAGTCAATAAGATAGGTGTCAGTGTACTGTTTGGCAATTCCATGCAGTTTTACTTTCCTCCGACACCTTCTGTTCAGGTTGGAGCATTATATAGGCCTGGCCTCATGTTCGCTACTGAACCACACATATATACAGACATAAATTATCAATTTACATTCAATTTTCATTAAAAAGATATTGAATATATCAAGCTTACCACAATTCATGGAATAATACACAGTTTCGTTGACTGGCAATGAATATAGCACAATTTCGATCTGCCGATGTCCCAGGCTTTTATTTTAGAAAAATATGCACTGGTGCTCAACGCACTGGTTCTTTAGTAAGTTTATTTGAAAATGTGGTGGTGACCTGACGCTCCTAATTGACTATATTCACGGGTCTAACCAATCGTGCCATGTTTTCCCCGCTTTTCAAAAAAGTACTCCTACTCACGTTTCCCTAACAACCAAGAATCAATATTTATAGCCCAACTAATCGTGTTTAGCCTTATATTTATTGCGCTCCAATCAAATCGGATTTAACATGGATACCCATTTCCCGTACAATGGTGGTGTCTTCTTCTTCTTCTTGCGATCGCATCTTTGATGATTACACCGTCAGACGAGTTCTCATGATGAATTCGACTGTTGTTTGAAGTTCCTCTTTAACTCCATATAGCTTTGAGTTTAGTGTTGAGTCATTGGGCCAGTATATCTTTCTTAACTGGTCATACAGAGGACAGTCCTGTAGAACATGCTCAGCAGTTTGTTCGTTTAATCCACATGTGCACAGTGGTGAAGCAGACAATCGTAGCTTGTGCATGTGTTTATTCAGTTTGTTATGCCCTGTCCTGAGTCGAAAAATAGTTATCTGTCCCTGCCGGTTCGAGAGTGTGATAGTCGTCTTTGGGTTGGTTCTGTTCTCTTCTGATAGTCTGGATAGCTCTCTTTTTCTCAAAGTATGTGACTTCATTATCTTCTTGTTCACATTCTCCTCCCTTTTTTGCAAGTTTATCTGCCTTTTCATTTCCGGGTACACCACAATGAGATGGTACCCACTGAAGTATGGTTCTCTTTTTGGCAGCTACCTTGTTTAGTTCATTTCTCAGATGCGGGAGTTTACCACCCTTGAGAGCTTGCAGGACAGACAGTGCATCTGTGAGGATGACTACCTGGTGGCAGTCAGAGTTGGTGTTATAAATCATATTTGCAGCTTGCTCTAGAGCTTGAACCTCAGCTGTATAGTTGGAACAGAATTTACCAGTGGGAATGTGCCTAGTCTCATAGTGGTTGTCAGGATATGAGATAAAGATACCGGCACCTCCATTCCTAACAGCATTAGTTGCTGATCCATCTGTATAGGCATGTATCCATGATTGATCGGGATAGCTTTCTTGGATCATACTCAATGTAGCAGTTAGTTTTTGCAGATCATTATACTCACATCCACTTGTGAGACCACTGACTGATGTATTAATTTGGAGGGCACTGCTGGCCTGCTCCCATGGTACAGGGTATAGGGTGGGCTTCAGTGGTGTTGTCTTCATGGATAGGTCTTCTTGATGCTGTCTTATAAGTCTTTTCCCCCGATGCACAAAGCTGCTGCGCTTTAGACGTCCCAATGCCAGATCATCTAGTCTTGCCTTCATTGGGTGCATTGGCATACTGTTGTACTTTTCCATCTGGATCATGGTTTTTGTGTCTCTTCTATGGGACAATGTCTGTAATCCAGCAACCTTCTGCATCTCTGATATTGGTGTAGTTTTCATGGCTCCTGTAATGAGCCTGAGAGCTTGATTTTGCACCTTGTCCAAAGACTGCAGATGTGAGTTAGCAGCTGATGACCATGCTGCTGAGCTAAACTCTAAGTGTGGTCTTATTACTCCATTATAGATCTTCTTTAGATTTCGTTCATTTGCTCCCCAGTTGGTACCTGCTAATTTTCTGAGTATGCCTAGTCGTCTTCGGGCCTTTCCTTCTGCATTTTCAATATGCTTATTCCATCTAAGCCTTTGGTCAAATGTCACCCCAAGATAGGTGGAGTAGCTTTCTTCCTTGATCACGGTTGTCCCTAGGTGTATGTTAGCTGCTTTGTCCTTGGGGGCGAGGGAGAACAGTGTTGTGGAGGTTTTGTCTGTGTTTATTGTGATAAGCCATTTCTCTGCCCATGACACTAGCATGTCTGCTGCCCGCTGCATTCTATAATTTGCTGTGGTGACATTTTCATCAGCGCACCAGAGTACTAGGTCATCTGCATATAAGGCAGCTTTAACTCCTGCAGGGAGATCTTTCACCAGGTCATTGATGTAAACAAGGAAGAGTGTTGGGGAAATTACTCCTCCTTGAGGTACCCCCTGATGGAGCAACACTTTTCTGCTCTGCAGACCGTCAAGAGTGACTCTAGTTCTCCTGTTATGCAAGTATGACTGGATCCATTTCATCATGTTGCCTTGGATTCCACTTCTCCTAAGTTTTGCAATGAGGCCATCTTTCCACACCTTGTCAAAGGCCTGCTTGAAGTCGACCCAGATCGTTAGGACCTTTTTCTTCTCCTGGAAAATGGTGGTGTGAAAATCTGCCACTGAGCGATTCTGATTCTAGTGTTGTCTGACACCCTCACTATTTTATTTTGGCTATAATTTGGTAATTCCTAGACTATTTGCGTAACGTTTAACATATTCTTTGTCAGCAAGTCCCAAGGAACCCAAATATACAAATTTTAGGGAGCCAGGTGGCTGCGTTCAAAATGTGCATTTTCTTCTACCTCTCGTTCACTTCGAATACCATGTGGTGTCTGGGTACTGTAATGTTTTCAAACGTAAACCAGTATAATGTCAGGTTTCCTAATAAGCGTTTTTCAGGTTTTTAAAATCTAACTCTCGCATGGGTAGTGTTTTTTATCACTGTCGATTTGAAAAAAGTTAGTGCTAGTGGCCTTACACGCGTGATGGTAGTAATTGTATAACGAGACGCGTGTTTAGTGTTGCATGCGTTCCGGCTGTCAGCCCCTCCCTTCTTTCTATCTTTAGTCCATCTGTCTTTCGTTTTAGGTAACATAGTGTATAAAATGACATGAATGGAATTTTAAATATAGGTCATCTTGCGTATCTCAAGGTTTTTCTTAGAAAGGCAGTACACGTTTTATCGTAGAAAGCGGGTATTGAAGCAGTAGGCTTTTACTATCAACGTGAAACGTTACAATTTGCAGACTAAGTAGAAAACAAGGGGGATTTCGAGTACAGTCATTGTGACAGCACTGTTCTTTACCATTCTTCTTTCCTTTTATTGAATTTATGTGTTAGGCTTTATATTTACTTTTTAATTTATATATGTGGATTTAGAATGTTCCACGACAAATTCTCCCCTCTTAAAACAGACGTTATATGTCAGTCTATAATTCTATATACACATAGAGAAATTTAGTATTTTTCCTGGTGTTTAGGGTGATTCTCATCACACGGATGGCGGCTTAAAAAATCCGCTCCCAGATTTGTTTTTCCACTTATATACTCTATGCTAAACTCAAATGGCTGTATCAATAAAGACCAACGGAGTAATCTAGAATTCTCATGTCTAGCCTGTGCTAGAAACGACAAAGGTTTGTGATCCGTTTGCAACTTAAATGCCTTCCCATACAGATAAATATTGAATTTCTTTATCGCCCATATTACTGCAAGACATTCTTTTTCGCTAGTTGAGTAGTTGGTTTCAGCTTTATTCAACTTTCTGCTAGCATATGCCACTGGGCTTAATTCCCCATCCAATGCATCTGATTTCTGTAGCAGGGTTGCACCTAACCCAATATTACTGGCATCCGTCCTTACAATGAATTCTTGACTTAAGTCAGGTAATTTCAAAATAGGTTTGCTTGTAAGTTTTTCCTTCAATTCTTGGTAAGCCATTTCACATTGTGGTGTCCGTGTAATTCGATCTGGGTTTCCTTTACGTGTCAAATCAGTTAACGGTGCACATATGGAATTAAAGTTTTTGATATACTTCTGGTAGAAACCACATAATGAGACAAAGGATCTCACGTCTTTCTTGGTTTGTGGTCTCGGGGCTTTCTTTAGTTTCTCTAAATTCTTTGGGTCAGGGGTCATGTTTCCCTGATAAACTGTGTGTCCCAAGAATTCCAATTCTTTACATCCAACGCAACATTTGGTTTGTCGGGCTGTTAAATTCGCTTCCCTAAGTCGATTAAACAGCATGTTCAGAGAGTCAATGTGTTCCTCAAATGTTTCTGTGGCTATAAGGATATCATCCATGAAATTTGTGATGCATGGGTTATTCAGAGGGTCCAATAATTTTCTCATCATTCTAGAGAAAACACTAGGTGCATTCTTCAATCCAAATGGCAATCTATTAAACTCATAGTGTCCTTCTGAGGTACTAAAAGCTAGGTATGGTCTAACCTCAGGCTTTACTGGAATCTGATAGTATCCTTTACTCAGGTCCACTTTTGAGAAATATTTAGCTTTATTTAGTCTGGCAAACAACTGATTTGTATCCGGCAATGGATCCACCTGTCCTTCTGTAATAGCATTCAGTCTCCTGTAATCTATACAGAGTCTATGTTCTCCAGAGGGCTTCCTTAAGAGTACAACACCGGAACTATACGAAGATTCACTGTGGGAAATAATTCCTTCCTTCAACAAATAGTCTATCTCTTCCTTCAAAGCTTTCTCCTTAGCAAAAGGAATCGAATAGGGTTTCATACAGACAGGTGTGGGGTCTATCAGTTTCATATCATATTCCAATAGATTTGTATGCCCTGGTCGGTCTGTTAACACCTCTGCATGATTATCTAGAACCTGTTGCACTCTCTCTTTCTGAGTTTTCGTTAAATGTGTACTGATTTTCACCTGTGCCGCTGTCTCACAGGGATGTAATGGATATTCAAATGATGAAAGTGGTTCCTTTTTCATCTCCATGGCGATAGACAAGGTCAACAAGTGTGTCTCTTCCTGATGTTCTCTTTCCAAGTATTTCTTCAGGAGATTCACATGATATATTTTTTCTTTCCCCTTCTTATCTATCTTATAATTTGTTCTAGACACCTTCTCTAGAACTGTATATGGACCTTGCCATCCAATTTGTAACTTATTCTGACTACCGGGGAGAAGAAGCAGTACCTTCTCTCCCACAGCCAAATCTCTGTCTTTAGCTTTCCTGTTATAATAGGCAGCATGTTTCTTCCTGGCTTGTTTCAAATTTTCATTGGCAAGTTTCCAGCCAGTTTTTAAACGAGTGGTCAGCTCATTCACATATTGGTATGAGGATGTAATGTTTTCCTCTGCTTTTTCATCAGTCCACGTTCTTAACAGCGCTTCCAGTGGACCTTTTATTGGCCTTCCAAATAATAATGTTGCCGGGGCCATTCCGGTTGAACTATGGGGTACCTCCCGATAAGCAAAGAGGGCGGCGTGAAGGTACTGATCCCATGTATCTGGTTTTTCGTGTGCCAACTTTCTCAGGATCGACATCAACGTGCCGTTAAATCTTTCCACTTGGCCGTTCCCTTGGGGATGGTACACACTACAATGGAAGTGTTTGGCCTGGAAGATCCTGAAAACTTCTTCAGTTAGTTTCCCCTTGAACTGAGAGCCATTATCAGTCAAGATTTGATTGGGAAAGCCTAACCTTGTGAAAATTGTGAGCAATGCCTCTGCCACATGTTTAGAATCAATCGATGACAGGGCTACCGCCTCTCCCCACATAGAACAAGTGTCCACCAGAGTCAGAATGTAGCTGTTCCTTCTCTTGGTTCGGGTGAGAGGTCCCACAAGATCCACGGCAACTCTCTCAAAGGGTGTTCCCACTATGGGCATTTCTCCCAGAGTTGCTGGTGCAGTCCAATGCTTAGGTGCTACTCGTTGGCACTCTGGACAGGATTTTACATATCGTTTGATATCTTCAGTTATCCCTGGCCAGAAATAGTGACAAGCTATTCGCTGTCCTGTTGCGCTGATCCCCATATGACCACTGAAGGGAATCGCATGCCCTAGTTCCAACACTTTACTATTGAAAAGTCCTATATGAAGAATGGGACACTTGTACGATTGCCAGCTGATGCTTCCACCGTGACCCGGGTTATTGAGATGGATTCAGATCCAGCTGTCCGTGACCCTTCCTATATATCAGCTTGTTCTTCATATAAAACTCTCCCTTGCCTGGAGGTGTATGAGATTTGGGCAACTTCTTGAAACACGGCTTGAGTGTTTTGTCCTCAGCCTGTGCCTTCCTCATCTCATCTGGATGAGTATTTATTGGATTATCCTCCTCCTTTTTAGACTGTGATCTGGTCTGCACTGTTGCCAATATCACAGGTCTCTTGGGATTCCACAAGAAGACATATCTACACCCCAATATCAGAGGGTAGATTGGCTCATTTATCACTGCTGCTTTTATGATTCCTTCCACATATCGCGTTTTCACCTTTATCCGGGCGACGGGAAGTGTCATGGTAGCTACATCCTTGGTTGCAGTTTGAATCTCCACTGTTTCTGTGGTGTATTGATCGGCCTGCACCAGGTGAGAACTCACAACGGAATCGTAATCTAAACCGGTATCATATAAACACCTTATAGTGACACCATTACAGATGACATCTTCACACACTGGGGGGTGGTATGGTTCCTGTAGTTCTGCAGGTTTGACCTTCTTTTCCTTTTTCCCAGATGTCATAGCAGCACAATGAGGAGGTTTCCTTCTACAATGGTCAGTGTCATGATTGTTCATCTTACAATTTTTACACCACCTTTTTCCTTGGTTGAAAGATTTTCTTTCATCATATTTCCTTTCATCGAATTGTGGGATTTTATTTTTATTGTCATACCGTGGCCTATCAAATTGGTGCTTACCTTTGTTTTGATCTCTAGGATCAAATTTATTAAAGTTCTGTGGTGCCCTAAAATTATCCACCTGTTTCTTTTTATTACCTGATACCTCTGCCTGAGCTGCTTGATACCTTTCAGCAATATTTAGCAACTCACCCAGCCTCTCTGCACCTTGTTCCATGAGAAACTTTCTCAGGTCTGGAGCCATGGACTCTCTTAATTGTTCTATAAGGACCATTTCCTTAAGATCTTGGGTTTTCCCCAGAGAAGTCCATTTCTCCAAGTATGTCTCTAACCGTGCAGAGAACTGGCGATAGGTTTCACCTGACAGTAGTTTAGCATTCCTAAATTTTTTCCTATAAAATTCTGCGTTCTTTTCATATCTTAACAAAAGAGCCTGCTTTAGCATATCATAATTTTCCTGATCACCTCTGCTCATTTTGGCAAAAACTTCATAAGCTGCCCCACGAAGCCCTTGAGATAACTTTAAGCTCCACCTTTCTCTCTCTAACCCATATGTGGTAGCTAATAGTTCATATCTATTTAGATAGCTCTCAATATCATCGTCTTTCTCAACAAAATGATCTAAATAAAAATTCATAGCTGAGGTTGAGGCTCCTTGGCTAGCAGTGGCATCAGAGGCAAAGGGACTGGCACCATTTTCAGGAGCATGGCCTTGAAACTCAAACTCCCTTAGTCGTAACTCATGTTCCCTTTGTAATCTTTTCTCCTCCTTTTCTGCTTCCCTCTCTGCAGTCAATCTCTTCTCTTCTCTTTCTGCAGCTAATTTCTTCTCTTCTCTTTCTGCAGCCTGTCTTCTTTCCTCGGCTTCCAATGCTTTAGCCTCTTTGTCAGCCTCAATCTGCAACCTCTTAGCCTCAGCCTCAATCTGCAGCCTCTTAGCCTCAGCCTCAATCTGCAGCCTCTTAGCCTCAGCCTCAATCTGCAGCCTCTTAGTCTCAGCCTCTAATTTTTTTTCGGCCTCTTTTTCTAATCTTCTTTCTTCCCGTTCAATATATTTGTCACATTCAGCAGTGACATAAGCAATCATAATTTGCCCGTCCATTCCTAACTCTTTTGCAGTCTGTACAGCAGCAGATCGAAATTTTGCCAAGTCGGCCATTGTCTAACAAACAAATGTAAACAATTCAATCTTTCAATAATTATCTAAGGACACTACAGGCACTGAGAGCTCAACCTTATTTATTTCCACCCAAGGATACCTTTTAATTCTATTATTCCCTGAAGTGAATTACCCCCAATATTTTTAATAGGGAAAGATTCAAAATCCCGAGAGCGAGACCCCAATATATGTGGTAAAGTGGGATGTTATAAATATTTATAGGGGACTTAGTGTACTGACTGAGATCAGCTGTGAAGGTATCTGTATCTAATAAGTGTAGTGTATTACAGATGACCTTACTTGCTACCACATATTTATACCTCAGTCAGAATTATTCTGGAATATTGTGTTGACTACGTTAAATGTCTAGGGTATGTATAGGATGAAGTGTAAGTCACAACAACAACAGACAGATAAACAATTTAATTTTTTTCACCACACTTGACAACACTGTGACAGTCACACACATTTAACATTCTATAAGACTATCTTAAATGAGTCACTGTTAAATTTTCAAATATCAATATGTATTAATTACTTTCATTAATATATATGTCCTGATTCAACTACAAAGTGAACCAGGAATCACAATCAAGTGTAATTACAATTTGTATGTACAGAATTTATCAATATGAACCTTGTAGTGACATATTTTATTAATATTATCCTATGTGTGTCAGTGTGTAGTAGTACTAGGAGGTAATACTGGTTTTGTTTTTTTCAAGCTATGTTGGTATTTGTCATCATGACTTCAATAGTTTGTTTCTGTTGGAACTAGTATTGGAGATGTTCTCAGTTCCTGGCATTAAAACAATTAATTTCCCCTCTTATTTTTATACAATGGCAGTTTAAGATGGGGGTACATAATGTTGAGCTCCGCTGGCCACAGAGGCTTAACTTTCGAGATGATGGCAGGAAAAGACTCCTCTGCTCGATTGGTCCCCTGTGTTCTGGAGACACCTCACTGTTAGCTATATGGACCAAGGAGTATGCTGTCCGACTCTGGATTCAGCAAAGCTCTGTCCAGGTGCTGCTCAATAACTTTATGACCACAGTCCCTGAAACAAGAAGGTTGTACCTCCTACTTCAGAACTAATTTATACTCTATTTCTACACTGAGCACAATACATAACAAACATGGAGTTCAGAGCGGTAGGCCAACTGTCAGCTTCATCTGAAATAATTTACACCAGTATATTCCTCCCTAATGGTTACTACGCCTCTGCTATTCCAGCATTATTTCTTTCTAGTCAATAAGATAGGTGTCAGTGTACTGTTTGGCAATTCCATGCAGTTTTACTTTCCTCCGACACCTTCTGTTCAGGTTGGAGCATTATATAGGCCTGGCCTCATGTTCGCTACTGAACCACACATATATACAGACATAAATTATCAATTTACATTCAATTTTCATTAAAAAGATATTGAATATATCAAGCTTACCACAATTCATGGAATAATACACAGTTTCGTTGACTGGCAATGAATATAGCACAATTTCGATCTGCCGATGTCCCAGGCTTTTATTTTAGAAAAATATGCACTGGTGCTCAACGCACTGGTTCTTTAGTAAGTTTATTTGAAAATGTGGTGGTGACCTGACGCTCCTAATTGACTATATTCACGGGTCTAACCAATCGTGCCATGTTTTCCCCGCTTTTCAAAAAAGTACTCCTACTCACGTTTCCCTAACAACCAAGAATCAATATTTATAGCCCAACTAATCGTGTTTAGCCTTATATTTATTGCGCTCCAATCAAATCGGATTTAACATGGATACCCATTTCCCGTACAATGGTGGTGTCTTCTTCTTCTTCTTGCGATCGCATCTTTGATGATTACACCGTCAGACGAGTTCTCATGATGAATTCGACTGTTGTTTGAAGTTCCTCTTTAACTCCATATAGCTTTGAGTTTAGTGTTGAGTCATTGGGCCAGTATATCTTTCTTAACTGGTCATACAGAGGACAGTCCTGTAGAACATGCTCAGCAGTTTGTTCGTTTAATCCACATGTGCACAGTGGTGAAGCAGACAATCGCAGCTTGTGCATGTGTTTATTCAGTTTGTTATGCCCTGTCCTGAGTCGAAAAATAGTTATCTGTCCCTGCCGGTCGAGAGTGTGATAGTCGTCTTTGGGTTGGTTCTCTTCTCTTCTGATAGTCTGGATAGCTCTCTTTTTCTCAAAGTATGTGACTTCATTATCTTCTTGTTCACATTCTCCTCCCTTTTTTGCAAGTTTATCTGCCTTTTCATTTCCGGGTACACCACAATGAGATGGTACCCACTGAAGTATGGTTCTCTTTTTGGCAGCTACCTTGTTTAGTTCATTTCTCAGATGCGGGAGTTTACCACCCTTGAGAGCTTGCAGGACAGACAGTGCATCTGTGAGGATGACTACCTGGTGGCAGTCAGAGTTGGTGTTATAAATCATATTTGCAGCTTGCTCTAGAGCTTGAACCTCAGCTGTATAGTTGGAACAGAATTTACCAGTGGGAATGTGCCTAGTCTCATAGTGGTTGTCAGGATATGAGATAAAGATACCGGCACCTCCATTCCTAACAGCATTAGTTGCTGATCCATCTGTATAGGCATGTATCCATGATTGATCGGGATAGCTTTCTTGGATCATACTCAATGTAGCAGTTAGTTTTTGCAGATCATTATACTCACATCCACTTGTGAGACCACTGACTGATGTATTAATTTGGAGGGCACTGCTGGCCTGCTCCCATGGTACAGGGTATAGGGTGGGCTTCAGTGGTGTTGTCTTCATGGATAGGTCTTCTTGATGCTGTCTTATAAGTCTTTTCCCCCGATGCACAAAGCTGCTGCGCTTTAGACGTCCCAATGCCAGATCATCTAGTCTTGCCTTCATTGGGTGCATTGGCATACTGTTGTACTTTTCCATCTGGATCATGGTTTTTGTGTCTCTTCTATGGGACAATGTCTGTAATCCAGCAACCTTCTGCATCTCTGTTATTGGTGTAGTTTTCATGGCTCCTGTAATGAGCCTGAGAGCTTGATTTTGCACCTTGTCCAAAGACTGCAGATGTGAGTTAGCAGCTGATGACCATGCTGCTGAGCTAAACTCTAAGTGTGGTCTTATTACTCCATTATAGATCTTCTTTAGATTTCGTTCATTTGCTCCCCAGTTGGTACCTGCTAATTTTCTGAGTATGCCTAGTCGTCTTCGGGCCTTTCCTTCTGCATTTTCAATATGCTTATTCCATCTAAGCCTTTGGTCAAATGTCACCCCAAGATAGGTGGAGTAGCTTTCTTCCTTGATCACGGTTGTCCCTAGGTGTATGTTAGCTGCTTTGTCCTTGGGGGCGAGGGAGAACAGTGTTGTGGAGGTTTTGTCTGTGTTTATTGTGATAAGCCATTTCTCTGCCCATGACACTAGCATGTCTGCTGCCCGCTGCATTCTATAATTTGCTGTGGTGACATTTTCATCAGCGCACCAGAGTACTAGGTCATCTGCATATAAGGCAGCTTTAACTCCTGCAGGGAGATCTTTCACCAGGTCATTGATGTAAACAAGGAAGAGTGTTGGGGAAATTACTCCTCCTTGAGGTACCCCCTGATGGAGCAACACTTTTCTGCTCTGCAGACCGTCAAGAGTGACTCTAGTTCTCCTGTTATGCAAGTATGACTGGATCCATTTCATCATGTTGCCTTGGATTCCACTTCTCCTAAGTTTTGCAATGAGGCCATCTTTCCACACCTTGTCAAAGGCCTGCTTGAAGTCGACCCAGATCGTTAGGACCTTTTTCTTCTCCTGGAAAATGGTGGTGTGAAAATCTGCCACTGAGCGATTCTGATTCTAGTGTTGTCTGACACCCTCACTATTTTATTTTGGCTATAATTTGGTAATTCCTAGACTATTTGCGTAACGTTTAACATATTCTTTGTCAGCAAGTCCCAAGGAACCCAAATATACAAATTTTAGGGAGCCAGGTGGCTGCGTTCAAAATGTGCATTTTCTTCTACCTCTCGTTCACTTCGAATACCATGTGGTGTCTGGGTACTGTAATGTTTTCAAACGTAAACCAGTATAATGTCAGGTTTCCTAATAAGCGTTTTTCAGGTTTTTAAAATCTAACTCTCGCATGGGTAGTGTTTTTTATCACTGTCGATTTGAAAAAAGTTAGTGCTAGTGGCCTTACACGCGTGATGGTAGTAATTGTATAACGAGACGCGTGTTTAGTGTTGCATGCGTTCCGGCTGTCAGCCCCTCCCTTCTTTCTATCTTTAGTCCATCTGTCTTTCGTTTTAGGTAACATAGTGTATAAAATGACATGAATGGAATTTTAAATATAGGTCATCTTGCGTATCTCAAGGTTTTTCTTAGAAAGGCAGTACACGTTTTATCGTAGAAAGCGGGTATTGAAGCAGTAGGCTTTTACTATCAACGTGAAACGTTACAATTTGCAGACTAAGTAGAAAACAAGGGGGATTTCGAGTACAGTCATTGTGACAGCACTGTTCTTTACCATTCTTCTTTCCTTTTATTGAATTTATGTGTTAGGCTTTATATTTACTTTTTAATTTATATATGTGGATTTAGAATGTTCCACGACAAATTCTCCCCTCTTAAAACAGACGTTATATGTCAGTCTATAATTCTATATACACATAGAGAAATTTAGTATTTTTCCTGGTGTTTAGGGTGATTCTCATCACACGGATGGCGGCTTAAAAAATCCGCTCCCAGATTTGTTTTTCCACTTATATACTCTATGCTAAACTCAAATGGCTGTATCAATAAAGACCAACGGAGTAATCTAGAATTCTCATGTCTAGCCTGTGCTAGAAACGACAAAGGTTTGTGATCCGTTTGCAACTTAAATGCCTTCCCATACAGATAAATATTGAATTTCTTTATCGCCCATATTACTGCAAGACATTCTTTTTCGCTAGTTGAGTAGTTGGTTTCAGCTTTATTCAACTTTCTGCTAGCATATGCCACTGGGCTTAATTCCCCATCCAATGCATCTGATTTCTGTAGCAGGGTTGCACCTAACCCAATATTACTGGCATCCGTCCTTACAATGAATTCTTGACTTAAGTCAGGTAATTTCAAAATAGGTTTGCTTGTAAGTTTTTCCTTCAATTCTTGGTAAGCCATTTCACATTGTGGTGTCCGTGTAATTCGATCTGGGTTTCCTTTACGTGTCAAATCAGTTAACGGTGCACATATGGAATTAAAGTTTTTGATATACTTCTGGTAGAAACCACATAATGAGACAAAGGATCTCACGTCTTTCTTGGTTTGTGGTCTCGGGGCTTTCTTTAGTTTCTCTAAATTCTTTGGGTCAGGGGTCATGTTTCCCTGATAAACTGTGTGTCCCAAGAATTCCAATTCTTTACATCCAACGCAACATTTGGTTTGTCGGGCTGTTAAATTCGCTTCCCTAAGTCGATTAAACAGCATGTTCAGAGAGTCAATGTGTTCCTCAAATGTTTCTGTGGCTATAAGGATATCATCCATGAAATTTGTGATGCATGGGTTATTCAGAGGGTCCAATAATTTTCTCATCATTCTAGAGAAAACACTAGGTGCATTCTTCAATCCAAATGGCAATCTATTAAACTCATAGTGTCCTTCTGAGGTACTAAAAGCTAGGTATGGTCTAACCTCAGGCTTTACTGGAATCTGATAGTATCCTTTACTCAGGTCCACTTTTGAGAAATATTTAGCTTTATTTAGTCTGGCAAACAACTGATTTGTATCCGGCAATGGATCCACCTGTCCTTCTGTAATAGCATTCAGTCTCCTGTAATCTATACAGAGTCTATGTTCTCCAGAGGGCTTCCTTAAGAGTACAACACCGGAACTATACGAAGATTCACTGTGGGAAATAATTCCTTCCTTCAACAAATAGTCTATCTCTTCCTTCAAAGCTTTCTCCTTAGCAAAAGGAATCGAATAGGGTTTCATACAGACAGGTGTGGGGTCTATCAGTTTCATATCATATTCCAATAGATTTGTATGCCCTGGTCGGTCTGTTAACACCTCTGCATGATTATCTAGAACCTGTTGCACTCTCTCTTTCTGAGTTTTCGTTAAATGTGTACTGATTTTCACCTGTGCCGCTGTCTCACAGGAATGTAATGGATATTCAAATGATGAAAGTGGTTCCTTTTTCATCTCCATGGCGATAGACAAGGTCAACAAGTGTGTCTCTTCCTGATGTTCTCTTTCCAAGTATTTCTTCAGGAGATTCACATGATATATTTTTTCTTTCCCCTTCTTATCTATCTTATAATTTGTTCTAGACACCTTCTCTAGAACTGTATATGGACCTTGCCATCCAATTTGTAACTTATTCTGACTACCGGGGAGAAGAAGCAGTACCTTCTCTCCCACAGCCAAATCTCTGTCTTTAGCTTTCCTGTTATAATAGGCAGCATGTTTCTTCCTGGCTTGTTTCAAATTTTCATTGGCAAGTTTCCAGCCAGTTTTTAAACGAGTGGTCAGCTCATTCACATATTGGTATGAGGATGTAATGTTTTCCTCTGCTTTTTCATCAGTCCACGTTCTTAACAGCGCTTCCAGTGGACCTTTTATTGGCCTTCCAAATAATAATGTTGCCGGGGCCATTCCGGTTGAACTATGGGGTACCTCCCGATAAGCAAAGAGGGCGGCGTGAAGGTACTGATCCCATGTATCTGGTTTTTCGTGTGCCAACTTTCTCAGGATCGACATCAACGTGCCGTTAAATCTTTCCACTTGGCCGTTCCCTTGGGGATGGTACACACTACAATGGAAGTGTTTGGCCTGGAAGATCCTGAAAACTTCTTCAGTTAGTTTCCCCTTGAACTGAGAGCCATTATCAGTCAAGATTTGATTGGGAAAGCCTAACCTTGTGAAAATTGTGAGCAATGCCTCTGCCACATGTTTAGAATCAATCGATGACAGGGCTACCGCCTCTCCCCACATAGAACAAGTGTCCACCAGAGTCAGAATGTAGCTGTTCCTTCTCTTGGTTCGGGTGAGAGGTCCCACAAGATCCACGGCAACTCTCTCAAAGGGTGTTCCCACTATGGGCATTTCTCCCAGAGTTGCTGGTGCAGTCCAATGCTTAGGTGCTACTCGTTGGCACTCTGGACAGGATTTTACATATCGTTTGATATCTTCAGTTATCCCTGGCCAGAAATAGTGACAAGCTATTCGCTGTCCTGTTGCGCTGATCCCCATATGACCACTGAAGGGAATCGCATGCCCTAGTTCCAACACTTTAGTCCTATATGAAGTGGGAAGGACCAGCTGTCCGTGACCATTGGATTCAGATCCAGCCTTCCTATATATCAGCTTGTTCTTCATATAAAACTCTCCCTTGCCTGGAGGTGTATGAGATTTGGGCAACTTCTTGAAACACGGCTTGAGTGTTTTGTCCTCAGCCTGTGCCTTCCTCATCTCATCTGGATGAGTATTTATTGGATTATCCTCCTCCTTTTTAGACTGTGATCTGGTCTGCACTGTTGCCAATATCACAGGTCTCTTGGGATTTCCCAAGAAGACATATCTACACCCCAATATCAGAGGGTAGATTGGCTCATTTATCACTGCTGCTTTTATGATTCCTTCCACATATCGCGTTTTCACCTTTATCCGGGCGACGGGAAGTGTCATGGTAGCTACATCCTTGGTTGCAGTTTGAATCTCCACTGTTTCTGTGGTGTATTGATCGGCCTGCACCAGGTGAGAACTCACAACGGAATCGTAATCTAAACCGGTATCATATAAACACCTTATAGTGACACCATTACAGATGACATCTTCACACACTGGGGGGGTGGTATGGTTCCTGTAGTTCTGCAGGTTTGACCTTCTTTTCCTTTTTCCCAGATGTCATAGCAGCACAATGAGGAGGTTTCCTTCTACAATGGTCAGTGTCATGATTGTTCATCTTACAATTTTTACACCACCTTTTTCCTTGGTTGAAAGATTTTCTTTCATCATATTTCCTTTCATCGAATTGTGGGATTTTATTTTTATTGTCATACCGTGGCCTATCAAATTGGTGCTTACCTTTGTTTTGATCTCTAGGATCAAATTTATTAAAGTTCTGTGGTGCCCTAAAGTTATCCACTTGTTTCTTTTTATTACCTGTTACCTCTGCTTGAGCTGCTTGATACCTTTCAGCAACATTTAGCAACTCACCCAGCCTCTCTGCACCTTGTTCCATGAGAAACTTTCTCAGGTCTGGAGCCATGGACTCTCTTAATTGCTCTATAAGGACCATTTCCTTAAGATCTTGGGTTTTCCCCAGAGAAGTCCATTTCTCCAAGTATGTCTCTATTCGTGCAGAGAACTGGTGATAGGTTTCACCTGACAGTAGTTTAGCATTCCTAAATTTTTTCCTATAAAATTCTGCGTTCTTTTCATATCTTAACAAAAGAGCCTGCTTTAGCGACATAAATCTTAATTTTCCCTGATCACCTCTGCTCATGCGCGCGCGCGCAGCAAAAAAAAAACTTCATAAGCTGCCCCACGAAGTTCCCTTGAGATAACTTTAAGCTCACCACCTTTTCTCTCTACTAAGACCCATTATGTGGTTAGCTTAATCAGTTTCGATATCTATTTAGGATTAGCTCTCAAATTATCTATCGTCTTTTCTGGTCAACAAAAATTGATCTAATTGAAAATTAATATAGGGCTGAGATTGAGGCTCACTTGAGTAATAGTTCCAGTCTGCAATCAGAGGCAAATGTGATCTAAAGGCAACCATTTTTCAGGAGCGCGGATTGGCCATCCATTGAAAACTAAATACTTCCCTTTGTCGTTTAACTCATGTTATCCACTTTGTAATCTCTTTCTCTCATTTTCAGGAACCTGGCTCTAATGAAAGGTCAAACTCCCTTAGTCGTTAACATCATGTTCCCTGCAGCTAAGATCGGCCTTTCATCCTCCTTTTCTGCTTCCTCTCTGCAGCCTTTCTTCTGTTTGCCTCGTCTTCACCAATGCTCTTTGGCAGCTAAATCAGCCTCCAATCAGCAACCTTCTTACCGCAGCCTCAATTTCTTCTCTTCTCTTTCTGCCTCATCCAGCCCTCAAAATTCTGCAAGCCTCTTAGCATCACGCCTCAATATCTTCAGCCTCGTTATTCTCAGCCATCCACTTACTTTTCTTTTCGGCCTCTTTTTTCTAATCTTCTTTTATTCCCGTTCAATAAATTTGTCACAGTCAGGTAGTTGGACGATTAGGTGATCATAATTTGACCACGTCCATTCCCTACTCTTTTGCAGTTCTGTACAGCTGCAGATCGACAATTTTGGCAGGTCGGCCAGTGTTTAAACAAGGTACAGTCGGTAAATTGTTTCTAACAATTTCAAACACTGATCATTAATTATCAAGGACCACTTACAGGCACTGAGCGCTCAACGTATATTTTATTTCCACCATAGCGATACCTTTTAATTATATTTTTCCTGAAGTGAATTACACCCCCCTAATATTTCAATAGAGGAGAAAGTTCCAATATTCTCCTGAGAAGCGGAGGACACCATGAATATATGTGCGTTAAAGTGGGATGTTATAAAAATTTTATTAGGGGATTAGTGTACCTGACTGAGATCAGTGTTCTGGTAGTGACGGTTTCTTTGTATCTCATTAGGTGTAGTGTTTTGCAGTAACCATACTTGCTACTCTTATTATACCTCAGTCAGAATTATTTTGGAAAATTGTGATGTCAACGTTAACATGGTCTAGGGTTACTGTATATGGATGAAGTGTATGGTCTCTAACAAAAAAAGACAGATAACACAATTTAAATTTTTTTACACCACACTTGACAAACTGTGGACACAGTCACACACATTTTAAACATTCTTTAGGAATTATTTAAATGAGGTCACTGTTAAATTTTTCAAAATATCAATATGTATTAATTAACTTCATTAATATATATGTCCTTGATTCAAACTCAAATGTGAACCAGGATTACAATCAAGTGTAATAATTACAATTGTATGTACAGAATTTTATCAATATGAACCTTGTAGTGACATATTTTATTAATATTATCCTATGTGTGTCAGTGTGTAGTAG